>LDOQ01000371.1:0-11509 GCA_001887945.1 Spraguea lophii | reverse complement strand
AAATTAATCTCATCTTACCTTATGCTCCAGAGTGTTAGGATTTTGCGTCTGGTGCGCGTCGCCGCCCCCACTTCCAGCTCTTAAGGAATTCCCAGCCTCTTTCGTTGCATAGTATTGGCCGAGTCACAAATCAATACAGGGATTGCAACTACATCAGCTAAACACTACTTTAATCTAGTAGCGGGGCCGTCATACAAGGCACAGCTATGCTGCGCTATCGAAACCTCACCCACTCAACAACCTTTTTCTTCTCTTCTCCGTTTATTATTATTCTTTTTTTGTTTTGAAAATTTTTCTGGATGAGGGATTCGAACCCGCCAGGCTTGGGGTTTGGTTACCACCCCACGACCACTGGGCCAGGCGGGACTCTTAATATTCTAAATTTATAATTTCCCCTCTTTTATGTGCCGGTATTATAATTTTAATATTACCATTTAAACTCACGGTAATTTCAATATCAACATATCTAAATGTAAAAAGGTCGTTTTGTGACAAATTAAGTAAAATCAGAGTCAAGTGGGACAGTTTCAGATATGGTTAGTACATTATATTTAAGATTTAGGAAAATTTTAGATATCTTAATAATATTGTTAACAAAATTTTTTTCAGATAAAAAGCCAATATCTTTTATAATTAAGTTTCATTTCTTTCAAATATTTTTTTTAAATCACAAAATATTCAAATTTTATCTGTCCAAATTCATTTTTTTTAGATTTTTTTATTAAGAATATAATGTAAAATAAAAAGTCTATGAAATAAAGATTCACGTTGAAGTAGAGATACGAAAATAAAATAAAAAATATACAATTAATATCTTTTAGCAATTATAGTTATACATTTTATTTTGGCCAATAGACATTAATAGCATATTATTTCTAAAAAATCATTATTTTTTATAACCGTATAAAATAAACCACCAAACCTTTTTGTATGAAAAATATAAAAATTATCATACAATTAAAAACCAATATTTTTAAGAAACTTTTTTAATTTATTCTCTTACTAATTGATCGCCCTTATATTATTTCTTAAGGTGCTAATAATACGCCAACCTTCTTATTCATATTTGATGATTTCAAGAGATTTTTTAAAAACACCCAATTCTCGATTATTTATTTCTTGTGTTCTTGATTTTCTAAAACATAATCATTAATATTCATAGAACACGATATGTTTATTGGCGTTTAAGGCTTTTAATTCAAGAATAAATCAATTAGTGATTTGTTTGTCGATCTATTTATTTTTATATTATACCCATATATGTTTTTTTTAATATTAATACGAAATTGTGTATCATTAAAAACCACAATGGATAATAACATTATCTTACTGTTCTTTTATATTCCCAATCCTACTTTATTACTGGAGATGATAAGATCTTCCAAGGGCTTATTCAATGTTTAATTTTATGTATAAAATGGCGAATTTCCTTATTTCAAAATTCCGATTCATTATTGGAATGGAGTTTTTTTGTGAATTATATAACTCAACGATTAAAGATAAATATATAATTATTCTACAGTACGATTAATACGCGCGAATAATCATACAAATTTGTATTACAATTGATGATATTTATTGTATATTCTAACAATATACAAAGGATTTCAAAAATATAAAGAAAATTGGTTAAAGAAAATTTTAATTTCTATATATTTTTTATGTTAAAGCTATTTAATTCTAATGGTTAGACGCAAAAAAAGTTTTTATTGACTGGAGGATTATATAACCCGTTTAAACATTGAAAAATGCGAAAACCATACAAAGACTTTATTAAATTGATAAATTTAAACACAAACCATTTTATAAACCATCTACACAATTTGAAACAGAGATAAATTCTTTTTATTCTGATTATTCGAAGAAAAAAGGAAGAAATAAAAAAATCACAATAAAAGATGAGCATTCATACGCGAGATTTTTTTTTCAGATAATACATTAACCAAGTCAATGAAAAAAATATATATTATTCATTTTGCATCTGGTTTCTTATCCACAATCCATAAACGAATACGATCAAAATGGTTTAACAAGAAAACGTCTAAAAAAACTTCAATAATTCTTTCAGAAGATCATGATATCTATAGTTATATAATGTTCTGTTCTTTTGTTGGGCATGGAAAACAAAATATTGTTATATCTTGATGGAGGTAGATTTAATCTCCACATAAATAATGCATATAGTTATAGTCTTATCGATGCAGATATCTTTTCATATAATACACATCCATGAGGACAGAATATATTTATACGTGTTATATTCTCCCAGCTGGGCATTGCTAAAAATAAAATGATAGATTTGTATACAACATAGATGAGTTTTTTGTTATTGTTATAAGAACCTATAATGATAATATTTTTATAAGAGATTCTGTGTTAATAATGGATAATGTTCGAGTCCATCTGCTAATAATATAAAAAACTTTCTATCGAAAAAAACGAATTTTTATTTTTACCATCATACTCTCCGGGGCTAAGTCCTATTCATAATCATTTCGACAAATTAATAAGTAAAGTAATGAGTAATAGACCAAAGGCCACGGCCAGATTCATTTTGAAGAACACATTAAAACTATTATTGAAGAGTTTAATTCCGATACTATTGATTTTTTTAAAAAATTTTCATAACAGTATATTGTGGAAAGTCAACAATACCTCTATAATGGAATAATTAATTAAAAATTTCAATATGATTTTATTGTTTTTTTAAATATAATTATTTATTATTCTTTATTATATTTTGAAAATCCCTGTGGTATTTTTTATTTTGTTTTGTTTTGACGAAAACCCTTATACTAATAATATTATGAAATTTGTGCATATTCAGGGTTTGGTTTTTTAATTTATACATTTCAATGATTATCATCACATAAATTTATCTTGTTATTATTATATATAACCCAAAGTCTCTATACCTTTTAGCCGGGTTATTAGAAAAAATATTTAATAAAATAAAAAAAAGTTGGTTTTAAAAATTTAATCAATTATGAGATCAATTTATATTATGTAACCTATCTAATCTAAGGAAAATCGAAAATCGACATTAATCTAAAATGAAAATGAATATAGTATTAAAACAACCGATTTACTAAAAAATAATTGAAGTATTCAAGAATATGAACGCTCACAAATAACCGAAATTTTAATATTTCTATAGAGCTTTTTTAAGAAATAATATTATTCAGTTTTAGAGGTGGAAATAAATTAGAAAAAATATATTACAAAATGAATGGGGCTCAAAACACAAATGTGATATAAGGCATTATTCTAACAAAACATTGTATTCAATTTTGAAAAACACGAAAATTTTTTACAATCCTAAATAATTATATTTAAAGTTTTGGAATTACTATATCAATTTGGTTTCGCAAGAATTGTAGCATACAATTCAAAAAATTTTAAAATACAGACCTGCAACTGTACAAACCCTCTCTTTTTATAAACCGATTAAATCCAGTATAATTTATGTTGTTAATAAAATTATGCGAATAATTGGTAGAGATAGTATCATTATGCATTTCGAAACTCTAATAACTATAAGACATGGCAATGTTAATATATCTAGATCTTCTAATATGGTATACATATAAAATTTATGAACTATATTTTGAAATTTTTATTCCTCCGTTTCCCAGAAGATTTATTCTGTTTCGAAATGCGAATATTATCTGATTCCATATTCACATGGATATCATCATATACAAATTCTTCCCTGGATTTATTTAATTTCAAATGATTCCTTCACGAAATCGATATACAGGGAGGTATACGTACATTTGACTATTAAGGATTTTTCGGACGTTAAAAAATTACATGGGAATTATGAATTTCAGTTGGTTGTGTGTTAAAATTTCAAATATATTTCTAAGAGGATTGGGGTTTCATTATTCTCCTCTGGTGATTGGTATGAAAGAAAGTTTTTTCAAGATGTTGGATTTTTTTATAATAAAAAATGTTTCGTGTAGAAGTTATTACACATGTCACATCCGTGGGCTTAATTTGTTCGTTTTAAAGTATTGCGCCAATGGTATTCTAACCTTGACAATTCGAAAATTTTTAAATTTATATTATGAAAAATAATAATAATTTTATCCTATGTATAAAAGAGAAATAAAAAACGAAATTGGGTTAAATAAGATTTTACAATATTTAAAGACAAAATATATTAATAAATAAAAAAATATGTCAGATATCGATTAAAAAAGAAGGTAGGACATTTTAAATATATTGAAAACACATTATATCTTATAGAAAATAAAAAGTTCCTTAGAGTCTATCTGATGAATTGATAGAAACGATGAAATTAGAGGTTATAAAATTACATTAACATTCTCATTTCTCGTTGTAAACAAATTAAAACATTTATCAAATCGAAAATTTTTAAAATTCAAAAAAAAATGAGAAATACTGTAAAAATTATTTTACCTTCCAAAGAACATTATCATTTAAACCAAAAGAGAACCCTAACATGTTATCTAAAAACCTTTTGAAAAAATACAAATTGGTCTGGTAGGATTAAAAAATATAGTAATGACGAGGAATAATATGAACGGATTTCATCGATTATTGATATTTGCACGAAATTTGTCTTTCGTTACCGGTAAGAAACAAAAAAGTTGAATTTGTTGTTGTTGACTCATTAGAAAAGTTATTTTACAAGGTTTTTCAAAAAAGAAAGTACAAAATTTTAAAATTATAGATAAATTTAAAAATAAACAAATAGTTTTAATAGAATTTATATATGTTAATTATTTCTCCCTTGTTGTTGAATGCAAAGATATATTAAGTTAGTGAAAACAATATATAATCAAATAAACAAGTAAAAGGGGAGAAAAGGCGCAAAGATTTAATAGCAATCACTAATCTAAATCAAGAGCAATATATAAATTATCAAGATATCTGGAAACGGCCAACTCACCTTCTTTGATGATTATGTTAAAACAAAGGGGAGAAAGAAAAAAAGATAATACTGTAAACGAAAATGAAAGTAAAGAAATTTTTGCCATGAACAATGCATTAACACAAGTTGGTGCAAAAGAAATATGCACCAATTCAGTCGTTCCGATATCCTTGTCAATAATAATTAAACTTGTTAACACAAATGGATTGATAAGGAAACGCCTAAAAAGGCTCTTCAGTGATCGTATCAGACGATCATAGGCACTTAGTAATAAGATGCTGTTCTGTTTTGTTGGGAATGACCAATAAAACATTATTTTATCTGATGAACGTTACTTTAATCTTCATCTGAGTAATGGCTATTGATACACCCCACAAATACAGATGCCTTTAGTTATACTGCATCATCGCATGGACGTAACGTATTTGTATGTTCGATATTTCTTATTTTTGGACCAATAAAATGTAAAGCAATTTATGGTGCATATAATACAGATTTATTTTTTACATTCTTACAAGAATCATTTGAAGAGGATGTTTTTATAAACACTGCAGTTTTGGCGTAGATAATTTTAGATTTCATTTTGCACAAGCCATCAAAACATTTTTAAATAAAAAATATAGAATATTAATTTTTACCGTCATATTCTCCGACTGAACCAAATAAAAAACGTGTTCAGTATTTTAAAAAAACAAGATAATAAATAGAGAGCTCAAAGCTGTACCAGGGATATACTTAAAAATTATGTTACAGATGCAATTGCTAAATTTAATTCAAATACAAGTCAATTTTTTTAGAAATTTATACAATAATATGTGGAATAAAATAAATAGAATATTTAATTAAATTAGTTTATTAGTAATTAATTAATTATTTTTTAAAATTTATTTATAATTATAAAATTTTGTATTTTCTTTTTTGAAATTCGTACTTTTATTTTTGAAAACCCCTGTAATTAAAAGGTGCACCACAAATAATACAAGGTAATAATGGTTTAGAATTTAAAAATCACGTATAAAAGAATTATATAAAATTGGGAAAACTTTACACGTATTTGGTAGGCCAAGACGTCTTCAACCATAGGGACAGGTTGAACGTTTTAATCAAACATTAACAAGAATGATAAATAAAAAAACATTTAAAAACAATAAAAACAATAGGCCTAAATATCTTCCATAGGGTACATTTAATTATAACAAAACCATTCATTCTGCAGCATTAAAGAATCCGTTTAAACTATTTTATAACCGACTGTTGAATAAAATTAATCCTGTGAAATTAAGACTCCAAAAATAAATACAAAGAAAAAAGTAAAGGGGATTTATTTATATTGAATTATTGTATAACATATTATTTTTTCAATTTCTGGCAATCTCTATCTATATGTCATATTTTAAAAAAATCACTGTTTTTTAAATGGTCCCTGGGGTGAAATTAAGGCCCAAATGGCAATCAAATATTAAATAAAAATAAGTATATAAATTGATTTGTTATAAAATGGAAATTTCTTTTTTTTAAGAATCCAACATGCAAATTTAATAAAAATAAAAACCGAAGAAGAATATAATGATTTGGTTATATATTTAAGAACAGGATATATCCAATTAAATTTAACAAAAAAAAAGAAATTTAAAATAAAAGCGGATAAAATGTTGTTATTAAATTATAAAATTTTTATAAAAACAAATAAACATCCTCTGGAATATATTCCAGAATATATTATTAGATTAAAAGAAGAATATATTGAAAAAATCCATGAAAGTTATCATAGAGGTATAAATTCAACTTTTAATAAAACAAAAAATAAATTTTATAATATAAAAATAACTGGTGTAAAAGTGGTATTGGATAATTGTTCTATTTGTGGTGCACGTGATACACATATTGATCAAATATCCACACAGCCTATCATTATTATTTAAAAACTTGCTAGAATTCAATTTGATATAACACATATATATTAGATTATCAATCTGATAACAAGAATTTTAAATATATTTTAATTATAATTGGTTATGCAACCAAATTTGCATGGTGTTTCCCATGTATTAATAAAACTGCAGAAGAAGTGTATATCCACTTAGAAAATCTTTTTATAATATGTATTATTCCCAGAGAAATACACACTGATAATGGCGGGAATTTAACAATAGATTAATAAATTCTATATGTAAAAATATAATATAAAACATATATTCGATCTCCACCATCATTCAGAGTCGCAGAGTCGAGTTAAAAGATTTAATTTTACAATCAAAAAAAGTTTAATATCTGTAATTTTATACAGGAATACAAGACAATGGGTGAATATTATTGATAAGGTAACGTATCAATATAATATAAAAAAACATAGAGCTATGAATGAAACACCAGCCAAGTTATTTCTAAATACAACTGGTTTTAATAATAATAGTAATATATCGAAATGACCATATCTCCCAAGTATTATTGAATGGCGAGGAAATACTGGCTATAGGAGAATATAGAATGAGATGTTTTAATGAAATAGCAAGCATAAATAAAACATAATTAGAAGGACAGGTAATAACACCCCTAATAATGTTAACAATAACGATTAAAAATATTTTTTAAAAGAGAAATTTACATTTTATAGGCATTCTTGTTTTTTATAACAAATCAATTTATATACTTATTTTTATTTAATATTTGATTGCCATTTGGGCCTTAATTTCACCCCAGGGACCATTTAAAAAACAGTGATTTTTTTAAAATATGACATATAGAGATTGCCAGAAATTGAAAAAATAATATGTTATACAATAATTCAATATAAATAAATCCCCTTTACTTTTTTCTTTGTATTTATTTTTGGAGTCTTAATTTAATACTACATTATTTTATAACTGACAAACAGAAAATAATATAATGATACATTATAATAATGAAAACACAGAATCGCGTTCTGCAAATTTCTTTTGTAAGATAAGAATATATTAAAAGAATAGATAAAAATTGTAATACACAAATATCAAAATACGAAATAAAAATAGGAGATAGAATTTTAATACTAATAATAAAACCATAAAAAAATTAGATAGTTTTTATATAGAGATATATGCGAAATAAAAAAAATTCTTACAAACCATTTTACAGAAATAATAAAACACTACATCTCAAGAAATCAAAAATTTCAATAAGTAGGGTAAAAATTATTAATAAAATTTATTTTTATTTAGTAAAAAATAAGGTTCATTGGGATTCGAACATAGTCGCATGCGCTGTACCCTTCACAAAATATCCTAAAAATATATTTTATAAAAAACATACCAAAGTTTACATTTACATTTTTTTATTTTAGATCGAGATGTTGTTTGTAAGTTTGCCCTTACATTGGTCCAATGTAACAAAGGGGGTTTTACTTATGGGTGATATTTTTTCATGGTAGACATATAATAGTTTATAAGATTAAAAAGAAGAGAAATAAATAGAATTTGTTTATGGGTCAGGAGATGTATTCGAGCTTGAAAAACAGTAGAACTGTCAATGTAAATATAGACATTATAAGATATGGGGTTCATGTTTGATTTTTTAAACTATTTCCCATTTAATTTAATAAAATACCACTTTTTGTTTTTTTGGGATTAATATTATTCTAAAAACGTATAAAAAAATTTATATCGCAAATTAAAATATTTAACAAGCGAATAAAAGTGACACATAAATAATCAAACAAATATAAAAAGAAAAACAATTATAATTATTACATCTCGAAAAAACGAAAAAAATCTCAGACGAATTGAGAGTAAGAGTTATATTATTAAAAAATCAAAAATATACAGTTAAATCATGAAAAACGTCCTTAATATAAAATTCCAGACAATATACGGTATGTAAGAATCTTTAATTGGGAAGTTCTAATAAAAAAAGAAGATTTGATGTAATAATCTAAAAAATTAAATATTAAGAAGAAGAAAATATAATTTCAAAAGTTAGAGAGTTTGTTATTATAGTACAGCAAAATCTTGTAGAACACAAAACGTGAAATATAATATATGAGTAAACAAATTTACAATAGATCGTGGATTATACGATTTTATCTTTACCGTGAAAAAGGTTTCGACTATTCCTGAAAGGAAAGACAATGGAAATACAAGAGAAAAACACGAGAAGTTTATCAAAAAATAATTCGATAAGATATTAAAAATAGGTTATAAAAATTTTATTTTTGTAAATACAATGGATTTTAATGTTTTTATGAATGCGAACATGGCCGTTCTCCTAAAACACCCCGTTAACATGATTGTATCAAATATAGGAACAAAAATATATCTGTAATAACATCAGTTAATAAGCATTGAAAAATATATTATTACTTTAATTATTATCCCGTAAATGGAGTTGATTTTAACAATTATATTATCAGATTAGTAAAAAAATATTCAGAAAAGGTATATCACAACTTATTTTAATAACTAACAGTGCTAGAATACATCATTATTCTGAAGTGAATGAATAAAATACAATATAGAAGTATAGTATTTACCCTTATACTCATCCAACTTAATATCATTAAGGATTATTTTGGTAAATGAAAAATTAAATTGCACAGCAAAAAGCAAATAATGAAAGGGAATTGAATAATTTTATTAAAAATAAATTTGAAGAAATAATTGAAAAGGACCTTACTGAGTATTATAAAAAGTTTTTAAGAGTGCCGATATGTGTAAACAAAAAATTCATTAATTAATTAGATTTTATTGTTTTATTAAATTAAAAGGAAAATCCTATAATTTAAAAATCAAATTAAAAGTAATTATAAGTATAGTTAAAAAATTTATACCGTCACGTTTTCTAAAAAAAATTATTGAAACAAAATTATTTGAAGAAACTTTAATAAATATAAAACAATTAACTTTCAAATACAAACAAAAAATGTAAATTATTAAAAGAGTCCAAATCTATAAAAGAAAAAAATAAATCCAAGGAAAAATAAAGAGGAAACAAGAAAAAAGTTTTTCCTTGAAAAAGAAATTTACTGTTATATATATAAGAAGAAATATAATAAGAATATATACTTTGAGTTGAACAGCCAGGAAACATGGCTAATGTGGTTTTAGTTTCACGAGAAAAAACCCAAATATACGATAAAAGTAAAATTCAACGATGAAATATATTTGGTGATATTAGGCACAAACATGGAAATGCATCCATTAATAAAAAAATTGCACGTAAGTCAGAGATAATAACCACCCAGATATATTAAATATTAATTGATCATTCGAAAAGCTAAATTAACAAGCAAATATTGCATATAAGTTAAAAATATTGAAAAAATATTGATTTGCTAATAAATTTTATAATTATTAAAAACGTAAAATAAAATATATCTTTAATAATGAACTTTATAAGAAAGTACAATCCGATAATCAATGAACTGGGATTTGATGAACACAAGACAACCACGATTTTATTACATTATATAAAAGATTCCTGGATAAAATTCGTATTGATATTAATAACCCAAGACAAAGAAAATCAAGTATGTAAAAATTAAATACGAAATTATAAATGAAATGATACAACAATAGTTCCATAGACATAACGAGAATACATCTTCAAAGTTGGACTATATCTTTTTTATTTATTATATGAAATATGTACACATCGATTCAATTTTATATAGAAGATCATCAGAAAAATAAAAAACTATAAAAATCATGTATAATATTCGAAAAATGCAGGAATATATTAAAAAATGCTTTATAAACTACCAATCTATTGGTATGGGTTAAATCCGTGAAAATTGAAGTATGTATCGATCATATAAAGCAGAATAAAACAACAATCCGAAAACGATCTTATTCCAAACATATATGAATTTGAAATAGTTATTGAGACAAAAAATTTTATTGTATTAAACCGGGGATCTGGGTATAATCAGATGTTTATTAAGAAATAAAATGGATTTAAATTTTTTTGTTACAAAGGAGGATGATATGAACATATTATAATGAATTAGAGTCAATAAATGACATATATATATATCTCAATGACTAATGAACAAATCAGTAATTTAAATATATTTTTTTGTGGTTTATGAGATGACACTCTGATGTTTTATAAAATATTGCAAAATTACTATACAGACATAAACTTATATATAATGCTTTAACGAGTCCATTTTATTAGTTAATTTAAAAAAGTATAATTTCGCAAAAAAAAGGAATAATTCTTGTTGGATTGAGGTTTATAGAAAAATCAACCTAAATAAAAACCAGTTACAAAAAAAAGATGTCAACTCCAATTACCCCCGAACTATTTATTATTTAAGGCACAGTCGGTTATAGGTTTCTTTATAAACTTTGGTAAAAAGTAAATATGGGTACAAGAAATGTTTAATAGAGCCTCTTATAAGAGAATCAAATAACATAAATTTGAATGAATTGAAATAGTTAGTCGGAGATGTTCATTCATTCTATAATTTCTATTAAACAAAAATTTTAGTTAAAAAACATAAAATTTTATAAATACAAAAAAATATGAAAGCTGTGAATAAAAATATCTAAAAAAGTTGTATTTGATTTGTTATAAGAAAACTTGTTTTAAAGAAGTCATTCATTATGAAAAAATTTTATTTGATGGTACAAC
>LDOQ01000044.1:0-11817 GCA_001887945.1 Spraguea lophii | reverse complement strand
CAAATCAGAACAATACCCAATATTTAATGTCTCAAGATTGTTCATTTTAATAATTTCAGAAGGCATTGTATTAAATTCATTGAGGTTTAAATGAAGAACTCTTAGTTTTGGCGATAAAAATAGAACTCGGGGAAATTCTTTAAATTTATTATCACTTAAATATAACTTTTCTAATTTTTTAATATTTTTAAATTGATTAGGTAATTTAGATAATTTTAATCTAGTAAGTATTAAACATTTAATATCACAGATTTCACAAAATATTTCAGGAAATATATTATTCCCTGTTTTTGGATCAACATTATCTAAGTTTATAATTTCAATTTCTTTATTATATTCATTTTCTCTGTATACTTTAAAATAACAAGAAAAATCTGGGTTGTTTATAATCTCATCGTATAAACCAACCTCGTCTGGTTTGGGTATTAACTCCTTAATAGTATCATAATCACTGTGTGTTATTTTATATATATTACAGTTTATCAATAATGGGAAAAATGCTAATAAAAAATTCATAAAAACACGAGTTTCTTTTTCTTATATAGTTTTTTACCAATTTTTTTGACAGTTAACTTTATTTTTTTTATGTCAAAATTGTATTTATTTAATTTTTGTTAATTGTTGTATATTATACATATAGAGAATAAATTCATGGATATAATATGAGAAATTAAAGAAGATTTAAATTTTACGTCAAAATAAATTGAAAATTAATATTTTAGGATGGAATTTGAAATTGTCAAAAACAGTATTCAAAATATTAGAAGAAAATCTTCTAAAAGAATAAAAATTAATAACTTTTAAGATATCTTTTCAATGACTAATAATATATATATATTTAATATAAACAATAGAACATACTTGAAAAATAAACAAATATTTAAATATTTTACTTTTTCCGTTAATTTATTAACAACTATAACTTAAAAGGGAATAAGACAAACATTTTCAATTTATGAAAATAGTTTATTTTCCAATCTTACAAACAAAGTTTTAAAAAAATATAATTTATAAGAATTTCAATTAAATAAGTTTTAGAATTATAATGTATCAATACAGTTTTAACTATTATTTATTATTTTGAAATAAATGAGAAGGGAAAATATGACATCGGTTGTTTAAGTAGAATGTAGAAGATTTTATAATTTATATTATAATACGGTTTGATATTTATTATTGTATTTCTGATTAAATGTTAAAACAAATAAGACTTATGGTATATCTTGTTACAACAAATATAAACAAACTATAAAAACATTTATACAATAATAAAAAGGGATGAGAAGAAATTATATTTGAAATAAATAAATTTTAAATTTGTAAAAAAAACAAATAATATATTCAACTACGTTAAGAAGTTATATTTATTTATGGCTTATATGTATTTATATTTAACCATAATTTATATTTTAATAATTTGAAAATTTTAAGTACATACAAATAACATCGGGGTAATAAACATATAAAATAATAAAAATATAATAATTTATTTAAGAATATCTTTATTATTAAAAATATTTGTAATATACTTGTAAATTAATTAAAAGATAGTTATATTAATTTATATAATTTTAACATGGTTTCGTAATATACCTTCTTCTCATTATACATCTTGTCAAAGTTTATTTATAAAGATGAAAAAGAATATTTACTTTCAGAAATAAAAAGTATTGTATTTATCAAGATTATAATTTTAGAGTTATTAAGCGCTTTTTTCCTGTTTTTGTATATCTCTATACAAATATGATTTTTATATACAGGAATAAATATAAAAAGTATATAAATAACAATAAAAACTTGTATTAATTTATTTAATTATTCTTTACATGAAAATTTATTTTTTAAATTACAGTTTTTTTACAGTATGGGCATAATGTAGATAAATGTATTAACCACGGATCAATACATTTTCTATGAAAGAAATGAGCACACGGTAAAATTCTTATCAAATCTTTAGAATCAAAATCTCTTAAACAAATTGAGCAATTAAGAAATTTTGGATCTATTATTTTCTGATATTCAATGGTCTTGATTTCTTTTAATTTTTTTTTCGTAATTTTCTTTTTAGGATTATAAATCCTAGATATCTTTTTCGTCATCTGTATTAATGTCATGATTATCAATCCTGTAACCATAATATATCCCGATAAACTTAAGTATCCTTCAAGTGTATCCGAAACCCCGATTTCTATTTTTCTTATATTTAATTTTTTTCTTTTTACATATGTACTGTTTATTGATAATCTATCAATAATTTCTTTGTTTTCTAATTCAACTATCTCTTCCATACGATCTAAATAATAATATTTACCTACATCTTTTATATTCATGAATTTTAATATTTTTTTATGATCTTTCTCGTTTGCTATCATAACATTAAAACGATATTCTTTATTCTCGATATACTCTCTTAATGTATTATAAAGTAACATGTGTTCATTCTTCTTGGGTAATATAATGACACTCTTTGTTTTGTATAAATTAAATATATCTGTAAATTCTTTTATCTCAGCAATTGAAGGATAATTTACAAAAAATATTATTTCATCCTTTTTATAATTTTTATAAATAAATATTTTATCTGATAAATACTTATTATGATGGTATATAGCATTCAAATTGTTAATTTCCTCTATATCGAGATCATATACATGCCTCTCACAAATATTTATTACATCTAACCATAATGTTTCTCTATTTCCATAATTATGTAATTTGATATAAGATTCCCCCTGTGAAAATAACTTATAAAATATATATGTTAAAAATATTTTTATAGAAAACATTTATAACCCCCATATCAATTATTATTATAACTATTTTTTTTATAAGGAAATAATAAAATTAAACATTTTATAAATTTTATTAAAGTAATATTTAAAATATATAAGAAATAAAAACAATAAACAATAATTGAATTTAAAACTTTTTTATGTATAAATTTTTAATAACACGGGTTTTAATTTTTAAAATCATATTTTTATAATTTCCGATTGCTTCATAAGTTGAGGACATGGTTTAAAAATCTCGTATATTTTATACATTGTTTTAAAATACTCCTTTTTTATCATTCTTACGGCCTTAGTTTCTTTTTTAATGTTCTTTCTTTCACTTTTGTATAAATTTTGTTTTTCTATCCCCAATAAATTTTTTATAGATTGTAAATATTGCACCATTGCAATACAATAAACTAAATCTGAAAAATATCTGATAAAATTCATTGGTTTATCTTTTCAACTATTATTTAATATTTTTAAATAATATTTTACCATGTCAGATAAACATTTTGATTATATTTTACATGTTTTTTCTGTTATTAATCTTATAAGCATTATATTTAGTTGTAAAATTCTGCTTTTTTTCGATTACTGCAAATATATTTAAATAATATTCACTTATACTAATAAAAGAAATATCCATAAAATTTTTATCTCGAGTACTGATGCCCGTCTGTATATCTTGCATCCGATTAAAAATAGATGAAATTTCTATATTCTCTTGAAATAACATTGCATAAAATTCATTGAATATTAAGAAATCTTCCATCTTAAAAAAATATCAAATAAAATTAATTAATACTTTGCCATTCACTATTGCAGAGTTAAATTGTATTTCATATTTTTCAATGTATTATGGTGTATTATAATCTACTAATACTTTTTCTGGGTTTTCAAGATGTTTATTGGATCAGATAATACTTATTCATTAAAATCTAGAGGTCTATTTATATATTGACCTTTTGTAAAAAAAGATAAAAAGTTAGCCAACTTCCGTGTGTCGTCAGGCTTTGTTTCATGATGTTTTCTTCCTTCTCTTGTTGATTCGTCTTCCATTGTGTATGTTTTTGAACTAGAAATTCCAAAAGGATACTTGAAATTAAGCCTTTGTTTTTTATGTAATCCTTCTTTAATTATATTTGTATCGATTTTTTCTTTATTCTTTCCCGGTTTTTTATTGTTATTTCCCAACTTCTATGAATCTGAATTTGTAAGTATATTTATTAAAGACCCTCTTGTGACGTGTAGGCCTGAGTTATATAGTTTTCTTCAAATAATTCTTTTTCTTCTAAGTATTTATTCGTTGAACAAAGAATTGTTATTAAATAAATAAAAACATACATTAATTATTCCAAGAAAATTATATACACAAAAATTTTCTATTAACGGAATATAGAATTTCATTATTTTAATGTCAAAGTCCAAAGATCGTGAGTTGAAAGTAGAAATTTTGATAAAATCAAATCTATTTTTATTATTTCTATGATATATCACTCAATTTTCAAAAGCATTAGAATATTTTTGAGTTATGTCACAACTTTAACTTTAATGGTGGTGATTGAAATGTCTGAATATAAACTAATATATATCTACAAGTATTTTGAATTTAACATAAGTATATGAAAACATCTTTATTTTGGTGTTTAAAAAATATATTATTATAAAAAAATTACGTGAAAATAAAAATTATCTTATAACAAATATTAATATAGCATTAAAAACATCTTAATATTGATTGATTCGTATCCTATTTTGTTTTATAATAATTCAAAAGTAAAATAATTATAAAATATTTAGAAATAACTTTTGATAAAAATAATAGGCTAATGTATAAAAATATTTTCCAAAATTAAAAAAATGATTTTAAAATTTGTTAAACATCGTTTATTTTTTTTTAAGTTATAAATAACAACTTTTCTTCCAAGCGAATCGTTCTTATATTTTACTTTTTCATATTACCATTTTATTCCTACGTGGTGAATTAAATTTATCAGATATATCTTCATTTTCAAGAGGTTTTAAAATTTTTATTTTATCATCCTTATCTTTCAATGTTGAGTATTTTTCAATTATTTCTAAATAACCTCTATTCATAAATGTATCTCTTTCAGATTATTTATGATTTTCTTTTGAATTATATTTTATAATACTGACTTTTGAATGTATAAAGTATATAAGCTTGCAATATAATCAAATACTAGTCCAAGTATTCTTCGAGTAAAATGTGGTTTAACTATAATATTTTGTTTGTTATCGTTATCTGTCTCGTTTTTATATTTTATTTCTTTATATGTCTTGGTTCGATTATCTTTATTAAAGTTAGTCATTGGAATATACTGAAATAATCTTTCATAGAAACTAGGTTTATACTCTGATATATTTTGTGCTTATTCGGCAGATATTTTATTTGAAGAATCTGTTTTAATTTTATTGTTTATAATATCCCTCTCCTTTTTTATCTGGTATTAACTTCGCTTTCTTATTGTTGTCTATGTCTATATTTTTGATTTAATTCTTATTTATATCTTCGAAAAATTTGACTTTTTCTTTGAAAGTTTTTTCTTTATCGTTATTTTCTTCATTGGTATTTATTTTATTATCCTGTTTTAAAAAATTTAAGAATTCTTGATGAAGAATATTTGTTATTACGAATGAAACTTTTATTTATCAAAGCTTCCTGGCCGGTTGCGGCCTACCATGGTCTGAGACCTTCGGTTCCTCGAGCGAAATTAAACTTGTACTAACTGGTTTCGCTACAGATATGCATTAATCTCATCTTACCTTATGCTCCAGAGTGTTAGGATTTTGCGTCTGGTGCGCGTCGCCGCCCCCACTTCCAGCTCTTAAGGAATTCCCAGCCTCTTTCGTTGCATAGCATAGTATTGGCCGAGTCACAAATCAATACAGGGATTGCAACTACATCAGCTAAACACTACTTTAATCTAGTAGCGGGGCCGTCATACAAGGCACAGCTATGCTGCGCTATCGAAACCTCACCCACTCAACAACCTTTTTCTTCTCTTCTCCGTTTATTATTATTGTTTTTTTGTTTTGAAAATTTTTCTGGATGAGGGATTCGAACCCGCCAGGCTTGGGGTTTGGTTACCACCCCACGACCACTGGGCCAGGCGGGACTAAGAATATTTGTTTTGTGTATTTTCTCATCAAAAATAATTTTTTTACCATCAACAAAATTATCATCATCATTTGATTTTTTCATTTCCTCATTTATTTTTTGTTGTCCTACTTCGTCATCTTTATGTTTAATAACACTGTCTTCTTTTAATATAGTGTTTTTAGTTATAACAGGATGCAACTTATTTTCTTTTTCTTCTCCAATCTCAGTTAAATCTAAACTATTTCCCGTCTTAGTTCCTTCTACGTTACTATCCATATCACATTTATCATTCTCTTTATTCCTATTATCTTTAGAAAAACAACAATATCCTATGTAAATACAATTTAGAATACAAAATATTGTTATAATTGTTATTAAAATATATTTTATTTTATTATTCATTATGTTCTAAAATATAAATGATATTTATAGTTTTATGTTTGGTAGTTTCTTAAAATATATTATTAGAAAATACTAAAATAAGAAATAAAGAAAATATATATTTAAAAAAGGAATAATCGAATAAAATAAATAATGCCATTATATTTTATCATACATCTTTTATAGAAGAAAAATTTCTTTAAATTAAACGAATATAGAAATAATTTTATTTTATTTTTAAAAAAAATAACATCTAAAAAAATAATTCGGATTTTTTAAACACATTTTTACAGCGTTTTTAAAACTCAAACAGCGCCTGTAAATATTGAATATGAACAAATATTGCATCTTTGATTTTATCCTCTTTTTATAATTCTTCATCGTTAAATCATCTCGAATATTTTTTTATTAAAATTTTACAAACGAATGTTCTTTTTTCAATCGAATATATTCTATTGTCATTTTTCTTGGAATAAATTATACAAGAAATTTCATTGTAAAGCAGAAAGGAAATTAAAGTTCTTAAAATATAATCATTGACATAATTTCTAACATTTCCATGTGTGTTTCGAAATTTTTCTATTCCTAAATCTTGTTCTTCTCCTTTTTTACATAACATTAATATTTTGTTATAAATTTTCAAAATGTTCATTATCATAATTTTAAAAAACTTTCCATTTATAAACAAATGCTTATTCAAATAAAAATATAAATCCCTGATAACAACTTTTAAAATTGAAACTAAATCATCCGTATTTTTAATAAATCATTTATTCCTCCTGTCTGTATGTTTATATGTAATAATCCATTGTCATGAGTATCTTACACTTTTAAAAAGTAATGAAAAAATATAATCTACTGATTTTCTATATGAAATTATATAAATATCAATATATTTATAATTCTCACCTTTTGCCATAAAATTATTTTTAAACGTGTGATAATTTATTAGATGATTTCTAATTTTAGAATATTTTTTACTATAAAATATTTCTTTTTTAACTTTTAAATCAATTATGTATAACTATTTAATAGCTTGATAGAAAGGTATTTTTATTTCTTTTCACATTTCGTAAATTAATTTCCATGTAAAATTTTCTTGGGGGTGGGTACATTTGAAATTTTTTTTTTATTTGTAATTCAATTATAGGTCTTCCACCAAAATCATTTATAATCATATAAAAATTTGTAACGTATCTTCTTTATTCTGGTCATATAATTATTGTTGTTTTAAATAGAGCATATCTGAAAGCAGTATTTTCTCGGATTATTTTACTTGTTTTTAAATGTAAAAAAAATAATTTCCAGACATACTTTCATAATTTACTTTAGTTTGAGGTTATTTTTACGATTAAACCATCTTTCACTTGTTTTATTTTTGTTGCAAATTTTGATCGTTTTCGTATAATTTATTAAATAGCAAATAAATATATTTTCATTAAAAGTTGTTATAACATATCCTTAATGACATTTTGATAATTGGTAATTTACAACTAAATTTATAAGTTGATAATATAAGAAATATTCGATATATTATCATTCTATATATAGATCTTTGAATAAATAATACTTGGTTCTCAAGTTATATAAAATACAAAAGCATATGATTAACAACCAAATGATATTTCTAGAAAATATTACGTTAACCGCCACTGTGTATTTATCTAAAACTCAACTTTCCTCCGACGTAAATAGAATTGGGTTCATTAGGAAAAGAAACTTTGAAACACATAAATATATATTTAATATTACTTATATTGTAGAAAGATGATTATATGAACCAATGATAAACATAAATATACGAGTCTCGACTTGTATTTATTTTAATAGTGTTAAAGTTGCATGTGTAGTTATTTATCGACATAGTTATAATTTAATTTAACCTCTTTTAATAAAACCGTTGTAATGTTTTTAAACAATAATAAGTAAAATTTTTTGTGATAATGCCGAACCTGGTTATAGGGAAATAAAGGTTTTATAAGAAAAAAAGGCCAATTATTTTTAAATGCATAAATAAGTTTTTGTATAAATTATAATCAGACCATACCATGTGATAAGCATAGAAAAGAATAATATATATGTGTATAAATTACAGTCTACACGCATATTACATCTTTTTAAAACTCTCCATTCGTAGATCAAAGTATATTTAACCAATCAAATAGAGTTAATTTTAATTAAAGCATTACCACCAAAAGTTTTTTAAAAATATTTAATTGGCAATAATAAAGTTATTCGATATGATATAATTATGTAATAATAAATTTTAAATTATACAATTTGGATCCCACACAGGAAATTTCAAGTCGGAAACCCCTAGAACAGGGTAAAATATGAGAAAATACGAGTTTTGTGAGTAAAGGTTCAATAGCATAACGTGGTTATAATTTGTACGATAATCCCATTGTCATGTCAAAAAAAAATATTTAATTGTTATGATGCAATCTTTGTATTGATGAGGGACTCTGTCACAATACCAAAATGTAAATCAGAATCTCATTATGTGTGATGGAATTATGATTACACCATATGTAAAGCTCGAATTTTTGGGAATATAAGATAAATTAATATTAACATATATGTAGCAACCCTTTTAATACAAGTTTTTCGTATTTTAAGATGTCAAATATCCTAATCTTGGTTATATATACAATCAAAAAAGACCAGATGAAAATTAAAACGTTATTAAAAATTTTAATCTTCTTAACAAATAAATAATTTTAAATTTTAAATATTACAGAAAATTACTTGGAAAATATCATGTCGAATGAGATGAAAACGATTGGTTTTTTAATTGAATATCGATTGATTAAAACCGAGTATCTTTGTCTATCGTGTAAAGGATTTATAAGTTAGTTAGCTAAACCTAAGATTATATGATTCTTATGAATGGTAATGATTTTTAATCTGTATAAAAGGATATAATATTTGGGTAAAAAAAATTCTTTATGATATCAAAAGAAGTCCCGCCTGGCCCAGTGGTCGTGGTAACCAAACCCCGAGCCTGGCGGGTTTGAATCCCTCATCCAGAAAAATTTCACAACAAAAAAATAATAATAATAAACGCAGAAGAGAAGAAAAAGGTTGTTGAGTGGGTGAGGTTTCGATAGCGCAGCATAGCTGTGCCTTGTATGACGGCCCGCTACTAGATTAAAGTAGTGTTTAGCTGATGTAGTTGCAATCCCTGTATTGATTTGTGACTCGGCCAATATTATGCAACGAAAGAGGCTGGGAATTCCTTAAGAGCTGAAAGTGGGGGCGACGCGCATCATACGCAAAATCCTAACACTCTGGGCATAAGGTAAGATGAGATTAATGTATATCTGTAGCGAAACCAGTTAGTACAAGCTTAAATTCACTCGAGGAACCGAAGGTCACAAACCATGGTAAACCGCAACCGGCCAGGGGACTTTGATAAATAAAAGTTTCATTGGTAAAAAAAATAGAGATAGAATATTGAAAAATATGTAATTTTTAAAAATATTATATTTATATTTACTGATATTATAATAGGTTATTTATCTTTATATATTCAGTACTTTATTATTATAAATAGTTTTTATTAAAATCATAGCAGTTGGTATGGAATAAGAAATAAAAAAATTTTATAAAAAGTATATTCAAATAATAGTGAATATAACTTTAAATAATGGAATAAATATATTAGATTTTAAAAATTTATAATATTTTATATATTTTCTATATGCTTATGTTTATTTTAACTCATAATATAAACTATGTAAAATAAAGTTTAATTACAGAAAAGAAGGTAAAACTTGCTTTGAGGACCCCCCTTTTTGCGTTTATATAAAACATAACACAGGTTTACAAGATTAACATTGTACGAACAACTTAATTTATCGTATAAGTTTTTTACTTTCTCCTCCAATGTAGGAGTAATTTATAAAATAAGAAGATGTAAAAAATGCAAAAAAGAGATGTATTTAAAGAGTAAAAAGGTATCGTATGGATTAATCTGGGTTTGTCAAACCAAAAGATGTAATAAAACATCTATTTTGATACGAGATGGTTCTGTATTTTCAGGTATACGGACCTCACTAAAAAAATATAATTTTTATAATATATGAATGGTCCCGTGAAACATGAATAAAAGACATTAAACATGAACTTGAAGTCGACTGCAAACTAATTAACAAAGTTATGGGTCTTATAAAACTTGTTATTAATAAAACTGAATATGAAAAAATAGGTGGGTATAAAGACATAGTGGAGGTTGATGAAAGTTGCTTTAGCAGAAGAACGTAAAATGTTGGCCGATGTTTTAAACAATTATGGTGCATTGGTGGAATATCACGAACCTCTAGGCGATGGTTTTTTGAAATGGTACATACAAGAAACCGTGAACCCATTGAAAATATACTTTTAAAAAATATAAAAAAGAATTCTACGATAATGACAGATGGTTGGAAAGGGTATCTTAGCCTTAAAAATATAGGATTTAAACAGTTTTGGGTAAATCATAAAATAAATTTTGCGTCCCCGGAAAACAAAGAGATACACACTCAAAACATTGAAAATCTGTGGTGTAAACTAAAGATATATGTTAAAACACGAGGAACTAATGTTAAAAAAATCTTTTATGGCATATTTCGGAATTTAAATTTCTTAAATTTCATATGAGCCCATTTAAGAAAATTTTACACGATCAAAAGGGAAAGATCAAACAAATAAACACTAATTAAATCTTTTTTTATCTATATAAACGCAAAAAAGGGGGTCCTCAAAGCAACTTTTACCGAAAAGAATAACAATTATAATAATATCATTATCTATTATTAATAGTATATAATAAAAATTTAAAAAGATTTAGGAGAATATATAATATAAAAAGTTATCTGTGATTTAATCATATGTTTTCATTAATTAATAGGTTTAAAAAATTTTATTTTTAATATCTTATTTTAATCTTATTCGTAACAATTAAAAAAAAATTTTTCGATTAATGCAAACATATTTTTTAAAACCATCGTGTTCCGCTCTATCATTATTGAATTACTCGTTATTATTCTTTTCTTCTTCATAAAGATAACCCATTGACCTTAAAAGTTTACGAGCACCTTCATCCTGTAGTTGGAAGAAATTACCATCGTCAGTAATTTCAAATATTTTACTAAATTCTTCGTTTTCTCCGTGAATATAAGTGATATATCCACTCAATTGATTATATAATTCGTTACCTAATTTTTCAATCTTCAGATATTTATTAATTTCATCTGTTATGGTCTGGAAAGTAAATTTTCTAAAAAATTGCTCGATTATATATTTTTTATCGTAAAGCTTATCTTTATTTGACATATCAAGATCAGCAAATAAGTATGTTTCTTTTTGAAAACCAAGCTCTTCTGATAATAAACATTTCCATTTTATAAAGGTTTCCACTTCTTCTTCTTCGTTTCCGTTTGCAGTAATATCTCTAAGTATATTATCCTTCAATTTTGTAATTATTTCTGTTATCTTTTCTTTGGCACCAGTAGACCCATTTCCTGCTTTAATGCTTAAATATGTATTGATATATATTTC
>LDOQ01000295.1:0-12415 GCA_001887945.1 Spraguea lophii | reverse complement strand
ACTTGTTCAATAGATATTAATTCGGGATTCTGTAAATCTACATCAATTCCTGAACGCAAAGGATTCCCATATAAATCAACTAGGAAGTTTCTATCTCTCATATTATTAATATTAGAAGGAAGTAATTCTATACGATTAGAAGATAAATCCAATATTTCAAGTGTAGCTATGTCAAATATACTTCTATCAATATTAGTTATTCGGTTAAAAGATAAATCCAATGATTTTAATGAAGTCATACCCACAAAAACATTTTCCAGAATAATTATTCGATTAAACGCTACTTTAAAAGTTTCTAAATTAATAAGTTTTGAAATATTATGAGGTATATTTATTAAGAAACAGTCAGATAAGTCTAAATATTTGGTTTTCAAATTGGTTGGTACGTACTCAAATATATCAATTTCATTGTTGTTTCGCTCTTTGCATGTGACAATTAATTTATTTATACCATTAAAATAAAAAATGTTTGGTAATACACTTATATCTTTAAGAATTAAGCAAAGTTTTATTGGATCATCTTTTTCACATGGGAATTTTTCAATTTCAGTAAATATATTTTCATATATTGATAGATTTTTTAGACGTTTTAATTGAAAAATATTTCTATCAAGTTTTGAAAGGTTGTTATATTCCAAATCAAGTGTCTCGAGATTTTGTAATGCATTATCAGAGATCGATAATTCAGTTATTCCGCAACTATAAAGATTTAACACTAACAAATTATTAAACATACCGTTTTTAATAATTAGATTCTTAATATGACTATAAGAAATATCTAATATTTTTAAATTAGAAAAAGATTGTAGTTCATGAGGTACCTCTTCGAATAAATTTCCGGAAATATTAAGTCCTTCTAGATTTATAAAATTGCAAAAAAATTTTAAGAACATACTCAAATTATTATTACGAATAATTACTTTTTTTAAGGGTTTATAAGACGCAAAATCTGTATAATTATTATTCTCGTTTTCTGTAGAATAATGATTATCTGAATAAACTGAGCAAGAAATAAAATCATTGTTTTCAAATAATAAGCGATTGGATGATAAATTTAATTCTTTCAGATTTTTTAATTTAAATAAACTTGGACTGATATTTACCAAGTAAGGACACCCTCGAATATTTAATATCTCAAGACTGCTCATTCGTATAATTTCAGATGGTATTACAATGAATTCATTGTCATATAAATGAAGAAATTTCAGTTTTGGTAATGAAAATAGAACTTGGGGAAATTCTTTAAATTCGTTATCACTTAAATTTAACTCTTCTAATTCTTGAAGTTTTTCAAATTGATTAGGTAATTTGGTTAATGCTAAAGAAGTAAGTAATAAACGTTTGATATCATTGCATTCACAAAATATTTCAGGAAATAAATTATTACCTATTTCCAGATCGATGTTATTTAATTCTATAATTTTAATTTCTTTGCCGTATTCATTTTCATTTACTTTAAAAGAACATAAAAAATCAGGGTTCTTTATAATTTCATCGTATAAACCAATTTTATATGGTTTGGGTATTAATCTCTTAATACTATCATAATTACTGTGTGTTATTTTATATCTATTACAGTTTACTAATATTGGGGAAAATACTAATAGAAAATTCATAAAAGCAAGGGTATTATTTTCTTATATATTGATTAGATCATTTTTTAAAGTTTAAATTTAATTATTTTTTATGTGAAAATTATATTTATTTAATTTTTCCTCAAATATTCTATATTACATATATAGAAATCAAATAATGGTTTCGTGAAGAAATTAATGAGTATAATATGAGAAGATAAAAGATATATACAAAAATGAATTGAAGATTAATATTATAGGCAATGGTTTGAAATTATCAAAAAATGATATTTGAAATGTTTAAAGAAGATCTTTTTAAATGAATAAGAATTAATAAATTTAAAATATTTTTCCGGTGTTATAGTATATATAAATTTAATATAAATAATAAATGTCTTGAAAAAAAAAGAATATCTAAATATTTTACTTTTTTTTATTAACCTCTTAACAAATATAACTTTAAAAGGAATAAGATAAACATTTTCAATTTATGGAAATAGTTTATTTTTCAATCGTACATGTTAAATTAATAAAAATATGAATTTATAAGAATTCTTATTAAATAGATTTTAGAATTATAACGTACCAATTCATTCTCAATTACATTTATTATTTTAAACTCGTATGGGAAAGAAGAATATATCATCAGTTATTTAAGTAGAGTAAAGGATATTTTATAATCTGATCAAGTATGAATTCTTGTATAATTTATATTGTAATACGGCTTGGTATTTATTATTGTATTTCTGACTAAATATTAAAACAAACAAGACTTAAATAGATTTTGCTAGAAAAATATAAAACAAATTATAAAAAAAAGTGTTTGTACAATAATAAAAAGGGTTGGGAAGAAATTTAATTGAAATAAATAAATTTTAAATTTGTAAAGAAAACTAAATAATATATTCAACTACGTGAAGAAATTGTATTTGTTTATAATCACTCGAATATTTATATTTAACCATAGTTTATATTTTGGTAATTTGAAAATATAAGTACATACAAATAACATCGGGGTAATAAACATATAAAATAATAAAGATATAATAATTTAATTATAAGATATTTGTATTGTTTTATATGGTTTTAACCTAGTTTCGCATAATATATCTATTTCACATTCTACATCTTATTAGGGTTTA
Source organism: Spraguea lophii (assembly GCA_001887945.1). Classification (NCBI taxonomy): domain Eukaryota; kingdom Fungi; phylum Microsporidia; family Spragueidae; genus Spraguea; species Spraguea lophii. The sequence continues at coordinate 9,699 of LDOQ01000295.1, read as the reverse complement.
TTTGTAAAGATAAAAAAAAATTATTTTCAAAAATAAAAAGTAGTATATACTTATTTTTTTTTTGATAATACAACAACATTGTTTGTTTTATATAAATCAAATATATTTATTTATTCCTTTATTCTGAAATAAATAATTCCAAAAAAAACATTATTCTATCTTTTTTATTTCTTTTTAAAACCTGTATATATTATTTTATTTTTAAATTTTTTAAATAATTTATTTTTCCTATTTTTTATATAGAAAAATATAAATATCACCAATTTTATAATGAAATAAAAACGAATATAACCATAACAGAACATTGTAAACAAGTTTTATTTTATCGTAATATAGATAAATTGATTTCTCTTTGTAACTTATATATATTATAATAAAAAATACCCTTAATAAACATTTTTTATATATATTTTTTTAATCTTTAATAAGAATATAAACCCAAGTGATATTGAAAGTGAAACTATAATAATATAAAATATTTATGAATATGTATTTTCTTTCGTTTTATAATCTAAAAACAGAAGAGACTGATGCTAAAAAAATAATTAATACTTTAAAAAATTGGAATGTTATCAAAAGTTCAAAAATAGCATTTTAAAAAAATTTTACGTATAATTATCATACAGAATATTTCACTGGTGATTATTCCATGATTGAAAAGATTATTAATTCAGCAAATTTATCTGAACTTTTGAAAAAAAAATAAAGTTAACAACAATTAATTGATAATATGGAAGGGAAAGTTTTGGAAATTATATGGATAATGCGGTGAAATAAATATAACCTTTTTGAACCTCTAACAACGTGTATTGAGAATAAAAATTATAAAACGTTTATTCAAGAAAGATACATAAGATTGAAAAATATATTACATTAGATTTGAACAAAATTTAAGGAAAAAAAATTATGCTTATATTCAATATAATTTTATTTTATATAGACATATATCTATAGTATATTTGTTTTCTGAAAAACAAGATATTTTTGATGATATTTTTTATATTCGATTACAAAATTGCTTTAGCCGTATTTAAAGAAAAAAAATAGAAAAACTTTTTTTAAATAATATAAACCCACCTACCTAACAATAAAATTGTGCCTAGGATTAAAAATATAATTGATAATATACAGATTTATTTGGTAATTACCATGTTGATGTTTCAAAATTTGATTTTACATTTCCAGGATTGGTAAGATTATAAACAAAATCATGGAAAACATACCATTTTAAATGCTGGTTTTATAACAACAAATACCCAATAATAAAATACAAAAATAAAGATGATTCAAAAGATACTCAAAGGAAACAGGATGAAAAAAATAAAAATGAAGAAGGTATTTCCAGAGTAAATAAATTATTAATAATGTTATCGATCATTGGTTCATTATAAACATTGGTTATTATTACTTTTTTATCTGAGCCATCTTTATTTATACCAATATTAAACTATTTTATTAAAAAATATACAAGATTACAATAAATTTCTTTTATGTATGGAACATTCTTTTTATGTAAAGTTTTTTATATTTTATAATTTTTAAAATAATTATATTCTATAAATTATCATTAGAGATACATATAAATAATAATTATTTAATAATTGGTTTTATAGATTTTATTAAAAGTCATATTTTTATGTAATGTTAATAATGTTTTATTTTATAAAATATGTTGTATATTAAAATCGTATATCCAAGTAATTTTTATATAATTTAATTTATATATATAACCCATAAAGATGACTGGGTATTATGAGAATAAAAAAGATTATGATAAAGTATCAAGGAACAAAAAATACAATTAATCATCTATTATAAATTTTTTAAATATAATATATTGGGATAGGGATAAAAATGTAATCTTTAATAAGACTAGGTTAAACAGGAAATTTTATAAACATTTCACATACATTTATGATTGAATAGAATTAATAAGAAATATAAAATATAATGATAAAACTTTGATTGTTAAACACATTACCTTTATTCAAATTAAATATTTAAATAAGAAATCATCGACTTAAAGATTTCTGTGGCAATAACAAAAAAAAATGAATTGGTTAACCTTTAATTATTAAAATTTTATAATATTTTTATTTTTCTTTGTTTTCTTATAAACATTTTCATACAAATCAATAAACAAGAAGTAAAATAAATATAAAGATGTTAATTTCGATTTTTTTAAAATTTCAATAATAATTATTTATATTATCTATTACTTTTATATATAATCAAAATATAATTTTTATGTAAAAAATGAATAATTATAATTAGAACTTAATCGAATATAATATTGTTATAGTAAAAGTTATATATTTATAATTAATACATTTTATTTAATAAATAATATATATATTAAAATCAAATATATTATATGTTTGGAATATATAAATAAAGGAATAAAAAAAATAAAAAATTAATATAAAAGATACTTTACTTAATAGATTTGCATAAATAACCAAAATATTATTTGTACGGATATTAATGTTATTATAATATTTCCAATCTTAATATTATTTTTTTTTGTCTCTTCTGTTTCTTTTTTATCTGAAATGATTTCTGAATTTGTTATTTCTTTTACATCTCTCTTAGGAATAGTTTCTGGTTTTGTTGTTTCTTCGATTTCTTTTATATCAGAAATGGTTTCTTGTTTTGTTGGTTCGTCTGTTTTATTTTTGTCAGAAATGATTTCTGAATTTATTATCTCCTTTACATCTCTCTGGGAGGTGATTTCTTGATTGTTATTTCCTTTACATCTTTTAAAAATAGTTTTTTGATTTTTTGTCTCTTCTATTTCTTTTTTATCCGGAGTGATTTCTTGATTTATTATCTCCTTTACATCTCTCTGGGAAGAGGTTTCTTGATTTGTTGGTTCGTCGACGTCTTTTCTATCAGAAGTAGTTTCTGGTTTTACTGTAATCCTCCTAAGTTTATTCGATTTTGTGTTATAATAATAAATATATCCAGCATTCTTAAATTTTGATATCTTAATAGAGTTAGGTTTATTATCCAATGTAAATTGTTTGCATTCAGTAAAGAAACTTAAGGTGACAAGTCCGTCTGTATAATTATAGTTTCTACTATAATAAACATCATTCAAATCAAGATCTAAATAAATATATAAACATTTTGGTTTCACTTCGAAAATATTATTAACAGTATTATTATATATAAGCTGGTTTGGGATTTGAATACGTATAAATGTATTTATGACCTTGTTACATATGGTTATATTGGCATAAAACAGTATATAATCTATCAATATTTCATTTTCTGGTATGTAATTACCATTCTTATCTGTTCCTTCTAACTTTTCTTGATCATTCAATTCTAAATTCGAAAAAGCGTAGGAATCGTTAAAATCTTTATTAATAATTCCAATACCGTTATATTCTAAATTGTTAATAGTAAATCTCGTTTGTTTATCGTCTTCATGGAATACTGCACCGTAGTCAAGATTAAAAATAATTCCATTACCTTCTTTTTCTATTCCGTCTTCTTCTTGGATTTTTATTAAAACATCTTTTTAATATTAGCTTCTTCGCTGTGGTTATTTATATTACCTGCTTGTATATTCATAAAATATACTAAGCAAAAAACAGGTAATTTTCTTATTCGTATCAGAAGTGATAACCTAACACTTTTATATAATTTAATTAAAAGATTAAAATTCTTTTCATTTTCGTAAATTAAACTTATTTTATTTCTATTTATCATTTCTTGCCCTCGTTAGAGAAAATATTAATTAAATACTTATTTTTTTAAATAAAATATATATAAAAAATGATTTTTTTAAAAATTTATTTCTTTTAATAAAAAAAAATAAATGTTCGAATCCTTTATAACACTTTTTTTTTAAAAAGATAATGAATGAGATGTAAGAATACGTTCTAACAATTTTTTGTATTTTTTTTCATTATCAATTTAAAAATTATGTTCAAAATCATTATATTGATTGGAAATTTTGTTATTATCAGAATTCTATAGGGATTAATTTTAAAATTATTTTTTTTTTGTTATATAAAAACCCTGTTATTTATTTATTTATAAATTAAATAGTTGCAAATAATAAATTAAAATCGAAAAAATTATTATATTTATCATATGGTTAAGTTTATAATATATTGAAAAGAACAATTAACATATAATAAAAATATGTAATTGACTGGTTTATTTTATGAGATCGTGGTATTAGTGACAGATATAAATGGTTATAATAAGCAAAGATTATTTACTAATTTTAAAAGATGGTATCTAAGTATTGATCTTAGGAAATTCAAGTCATTCGTCAGAATTAGAAACTGTAATTTTCATTCAAACACCGTTAAAATTTATTATACATAATAATGATTTTTATTAGAATAATAAACTTTATATTCATTGGAATTCTGATAATAATTTGACAAATATAAGATTAAATTTTTATTAAAATGGAGTTTTATCAGGTATAATTATGTATAATTCATAACTTCAAAAAATATACATTTATGTGTTATGTTGTTTATATGTAAATATAGGGTTAAATATTGTAATTTATGATATTAGTTATATATCGTTATAGAAATTAATATTTATAATCATTTAGTTATAATTAAAGAAAAAACAACCAAAAATAAATTAAATGAAAAATAATTAATATAATAATATAATTGATAAATATATGATTTTATTCATCCAAAATCCGGATTAACTTTTCTATATTTATGTATTTATTATAAATTATTTTCTGATTATCCATATATCGTCTCAAGCAAAAAGAATAATTTCTTTAAATCTGGAAATAATTTGAATTTTGAACCAATCGTATTAATTGCTGTTATGAACAATCACGATCTTTTATTAACTCTTTGGGTAAGATTTTCTAAACGAGTCAATCAGACATATTTGATATCATTACTTTATTCTTTAATGAAATTAAAATTCATAATTAGATAGGTTTAAAAAATAAAAGTCATATTATATATAAGTTTTAATAGGAAATAATATATAAGCAATCATGTAATAACCATTTTGATAATATTTCAATAACGATTTTTCTTAATTTTTCATTTGTAAGATTCCAAAACAAAAAAATAAAATAACTAAGAAAGTCATATTCTTAATTTTTTCCAAAAATAGCCTATCTTAATAAATTAAAATTTAACTGTCAAAATAATGATTAAAAGTATAAATTTGAAAAAAGTTTTATTCCCTATGCAATATTTTATCTTACCAAACTTAGACTTAAAGTTGTTTGTATCTGGAATAAGTTTATTGAAAATATTGATTGTGCTAATATCTAATACAACATTTATTCATTCTATAGAAATAGAAGATATACTAAATTCTACTGAAGAAGGAATACCAGAGTTTTCTATAAATTCTAAATTCGAATTAAAAGAAGAGTTTACCGAGTTAGAATCTAGAGCGGCTAAGAGATTTTCAAATATCGATTCTGACAAAAAACATATCAATAATTTATATTCTTCATTTTCTCGTAGAATAATGCGTTCGTTAGACGTTGATTCTAATTCTTCTACTATTAACGATTATGAAAAAATAAGCAGAGGTGATTATTATTCTAAATTCAAAAATAGAATGCTTGATGTAAGCCCAGCAAAATTTGCAGAAGAAATATTGAAACCTGTTAAAAATAATATTAAAGCTGAAGGGCAACGGAAACACGCACACAATCTACAATATAATTTACCATTGGTTGGATCTTGTTTTTGGTTCCCCCCATTAGCTTTAATTCCAGCGAGTATATTTACAGCTAATTCTATAAAAGATTCGGATTGGGAAAAGGCGCAATTAAAAAAAGTTGATAATCGTGAAGAAGAACTTGAAGAAGGATTAAAGAATATAAGTAATAAAATTAATAATAGAATATATAACGATCTAGATGAATCCAGTAGTGAGTGTGAAGATCTTTTAATTAATAGTGAAATTCTGTCTTATTTAAATGCATTATTAGATCATTCAGATTATTACGAACAAATCATTTATAATCTTCGCAAAATTATATCGGATGAGCAAAAAAAACTTGTTTGGATCAATTAACCAATGTTTGAAAGATAAATTATCAAATGACTTAGATGGAATAAATTTCGTAGAAAAAGTAATTGAAATGATCGACTCTGATAGATCAGAATTTAACAGGATCTTACAAACAAAATGCAAGGAATATGATGATTGTATCGATAAATTACATAATCAAACTTTAAATATATTGGATAAAAAAGAAAAAGATTTAGAAGATAATTTCAGAACAGTATTGGATGCTTTAAAAGATTGTAAGTCTGATGCACTAATACTTTTGGACAAGTTCATTACTAGTATCAAAAGGAAAAGTATGCGTAGAATAGTTTCTAATACCTTTATTATCAACTTTGATACTTATGATAACTTTTTTGATAAATTAGATAATAAGTTTAACATATTTCTAAATAATATTGCAAAAAGAGTAAGCGAACATAAATTGTTATCGGATGAAAAACAAAAAATATTAAAATTTATAATTTCCAGTAAAATGGAAAGCCCAAAGGATATAAAGATAGGAGAATATAATATTTTAATTCAGAAGGTGGAAGATGCTTTTAGATCTCTTAATGAATATGTTGAAATGATATAAAAGAGTATCTAATTAACGGTTATAAAGAAAACTGGGTGGTAAAGGATTAAATAAATTAAAAAAGTTATTGAATAAAATTGATGATGAAAGAAATAAGAAATAATAATTTGTGGGAAATGCATTAAAATTAAATTTTAATCTGGTAGTTTTTGTTTTATTTATATTTTACTCTTATTTAAAATCAATGATATATTTTGAATAATCGTAATATTTTCTTTAATCTTTTTAAAACATTAAAAATTAATAATTTAACAGTATTTTTATAATTATATAAGACAGATATAAAGATTTATTCTTCATACTGAGATAATATTTATTAATCTAAATTGTTATATATTTAACACTCCTTTTTACATCTCATAAATAATCAATAAAATAATCTTGATTATATTATATTTTATTTTATAATCATAATATATTTTACTTGTAATCAATAATATATTTTCAGTTTTATTGTTAATGTTACATATTTATCAAAAGATTACCAACATTTAAAATTATTTATCTAATATATTATTATTTCGATTATAATTATTTAAGAATATATATTTATTTTTACTTTGATAAATATTAAAGACAAGAATCAAGTAATAAATGAATCCTATCTTAAATAAAGATATTACAAGTAAAATATATTATGATCGTATAACAAGATGAAAAATAACCAATATTATTCCACTAGTTATTGACATGTAAAAAGGAGTTTTAAAAATATTTAATAAATAAAATTAATAAATATTACTTTAATATGAAGAATAAACCTTTACATTCATAATCAAATAAGCTTCATCCAACCACAAAAATTTTAGAAATAAAAAAATTACTTCAGAAATATAAATATTGTTTAATATTTCTATTTTACAATATCTTGATTTCATTAGAAAAGATTATTTAATTAATCTTATAAATGAATAGGATATAAAAAAAGTAAAGATAATTAGGTTAGTAACAATATAAATATTTATGAAACAATATATTTCTTCGGTAAAAGAATATTTTATATCTTATTAATTAATAAAAATCACTAAAAGATCACTATTAATTAATAAAATATTTCTTAATCTTTCTTTAAATGATTTATTAATAAATATTTTATTCTAATCTTCATTACCATTTTAATAACATTTAAATAACATTTAATTACCATCTTAATATTTATCTGTCATATATATTATATTTCTGTTATATTTTATTTTTCGTTATAACATTTTTATTTATTTTATATTCTTTACCCCTATGAGATTTTATAATTATTTTAAACAGAAGAGAATTATTCCATGGAAAAAATCGTATGTAGATTATAAAAATTTATCTATTATAGCAAAAAACGATAAAAGATTATTTATAGAAGAATTAATAGATAATTTAATTGAAACTAATAATACATTCTTGGTAATAATGAATAATTGTTTAGATGTACAAAAAGAAACTACAAAATCTGATTTAGAGGAAATTAAAGAAGATCCAATATTCACAGAAGAGAAACTTTTACAAATAAAACAATTTTATTTAAAAATTTATGATAAACGTTCTTTAAATTTAAAAGAGAAAAAGTTTTATAAAGAAATATTTGTAGAACATAAATTAGAAAGAGAAAGAAATAAAATAAGAAAAATTAATTTTAAATATGGAGATGATAAATATAATGCTGATGAAAATACTTTATCAGGAGAAGATGTATATTCTAATATAGAAATAACAGATAATGAAAATATACAAAATAAAGAAAGAAGAAAAGAGAGTAAAAATGATTCTCGTATAAGATTAGGTTTTCTAGAAAATCTTAATAACACAATAAAAAATTATTTTAAAAATGAATACAATAAAAGAAAAAGTAAAAGAAGAACCATGCTTTTTATAAAAATTTTAAATGATTTAATAAATTTCCAACAAATCAATAAAGAAGCAACATTTAAACTTTTAAAAATTTACAGTAAAAATTATGAAGATGATTCTTCTTCATATGTATTTTCTGATGATATTAAATATATTCTTTCTAAGATTATGTTTTCTACCTCTCCCATTCCTGATATTATTTTTAAAAATATAAAACAATATTATACGACAAATTTTGCTGGAGGCAGTAAGAAAAAAACAGCAAGTATAGTACGTAGTATATCACATAAAGAAAGTATAAATTATTTAACAATATTTATATCAGGTAGTCTAACAACAGCATCTGTTTTTCTTTTTGTAGAAGAAGCTAAGAAAAATATAACAACTAAACTCTTTCAATTATTTTGGAATATTCAATTTATTTTATTAGGATTCTGGCTCTTTGGAGTTTGTAAATCAGTATTTGACAAATATAAAATAGATTATCAATTTATTTTTGGATGTAATATAGCTTCTAATTTTACAGCACATACTCATATATTTATATTTTCTATTGCAATGTTGTGTAACCATATTATTTATTTTGTTTTAAGTCTTCTTAATTTCTATAATGATTATTTTTACTGTGGAATATTATTTATTATTTTAATTATTACATTTATTCCTTTTTTACCATATTGGACACCAAGAAAATATTTTTATGGAATTATTATGAAACAGATTTTAGCACCATTTTATACTCTAAGATTTAGATTATTCTTCTTTGCTGATGTATTAGCTTCTTATGGTGGTTGTTTCAAAAATTTATTTTCTGTATATTTCTATAATTATTCTTATATAATATTTTTTGTATCTGCTTTTCCTTTTGTTCTGCGTATATTGCAGTGTGGTAGAAGAATGTATGATGAAAAACGGTATTTTATACAATCGTGTAATGTTATAAAATATTTGCTAAGTTTTATATCTTTATTTTTTGTTTTATTTAAAGATAATTCTAATATTGTTAAAATTATAGGTGTTGGTGTGTTAGGTGTTTCTACCCTTGTAAGTTTATTATGGGATTTTAAGATGGATTGGCAAATAAATAGAAAGAAGAAATTATTTCCTTTGATTTGGTATATTTTGATAGGTTGCTATGAAATTATTGTAAGAATACTTTGGATAATAACATATTTTAAAATATTTACACGGTATTATTTACCAATGGTATTTTTATGTGCAGAAATTATTAGAAGATTTTTATGGGCTTTATT
>LDOQ01000273.1:0-12583 GCA_001887945.1 Spraguea lophii | reverse complement strand
GCGTGTCTTCATTGATTGGAGCCTTCCCTAGAACAAGATGTGCCACTTGGGTCTCCGGATCCGCTAGATGGCTAAAAAGGTTTGGGCATGCAGTGCTTGAATCTCGTGTTCCTGATCATAAGAAAGTGGAGTTAATCGCAGAAGTGATCAGGAACAGAGAGGTCTCTCGGGACAGGTCTGTCATAGGGAGGATCAGAGATGGTGGTAATATACGTCTGATCCCACCCAAGCTGTTAGCAGCCAAGAACCACCTCTATAGTGGATGGATGGCTTTGATACGTTTACGTATTGGAACATTTTATCTCTCTTATAGAATGGCTGTGTCAGGAAGGATTGACAGCAGATATAGACAGTCCTGTCCCTTCTGCGGTGGCGGAAGAGAGACGATGTTTCATCTCTTGTGGGTCTGTCCTAGATGGGCTCTACAAAGAGAAGAAGCATTTAGTTGGATAAGGTCAGAGGACAATATTGTGCTACGAGCCTTATCTGCTAGCATTTTAAATCCACCAGAAGACAATCCAAGTCTTTTGGGGGTACTCTTAGGGGGAGAGTGGGAAGCTACTGGTCCGCAGCAATTAAAGGTAATTGTGGCTACGGCCACTTACCTAAAGTCCGTAATAAATCTAAGAAATATATTGTTAAATGAATATATACAAAGCCATAGTAATCCTGATAATCAAAGTGGCCAGGGAACTAATTAGTATATATTTAAAACATTATTTCGTAATATGTTATGTACCTCCAAGAACCAAAGGTCCCAGACCATGGTGGGCCGCAACCGGCCAGGAGAAGATTTAGGTATAGATCCTCCCCAGAGAAGCTGATATATCAGATTGGGAGTTGAGTAGAGTGTAGGAAGATAAAAATATAATTGTAGTGAAGTAAAAATGTATCATAAATAAAATTTTCTTGTATTAAAAAAATGTATTGTTCTTTTATAACCTTTTCTTTACAGGGGTTTTATTTGCACATCTTACCAAAAACTTAGATATATTTTTCTGAAATTTTCTGGACGGGGATTCGAACCTGGCAGGTCCGGGATTTGGTTACCAACCATGACCATTCGCCAAACATGCTCTGAAAATTTCACAATTAAATAAAAGATTTATGTCAGAGAAAATGATCTTTTATAAAATTATAAAAATAATATAGAAACAAGTTATAATTAAATTAGAAATCCATATACAATATAAAAAAATCTTTAAAAAAATCATTATTTATGCCAATCATATAACATGACCACAAAGAATACGAAAACCCATGTTGAAACTTATTTTACAGATGTTGACAATAAAAGCATATATTGTTTCTAGTTTAGAATATATTAATATATTATTAGATGATACAGACGAATTATTAACTAGCGAGAGCCCACTTTTTGTAGAATTGGTCGAAAGCCATGTTACTTTTGTGTTTTTAGCGGATACATATTCAATCACCGTGCGAAACGCTGAAAATGAACATGAAATTCCAAAACTTTTAGGAAAATTGGTTAAATTAAATAAACTGACAATATCTAACTGTGAAATTGGAAAGGTGCCTACCTATATGTCTCGTTTTAAAAAATTAAGACATCTTGATTTATCACATAATAAATTAATGGATTTTCCTTTGGAAATTTTAATACTAGAACAATTAACAGAACTTTTCTTAAATTATAACCAAATTATATATATTCCAAATGATTTAAACAAATTACAAAATCTATCTCTTTTATTACTCGATAATTGTATAATAAAAAAGATAAATTTTAAAGTTTTTGATTTAAAACTACTAGAATTTTTAAACCTATCATATAATCCAATACTTTTTCGACAAATAATACATGATAATATTTTTGACGAATATATTTTACCATTTAAATCAATAAATACTGCACATATTCTATACTTGGATCTCGAGGGTAATGAATTAGAATGTTTACCTGATGATATTGCATTACCAAATATTATTAAATTAAACCTCAACAATAACAAGTTAAATTCATTACCCAATTGGTTTAATAGCTTAAAACCCTTAAAACATCTATCTCTTAATAATAATGAATTTACTGAAATACCAGAAGTTATTTCAAACCACGAAGACTTACAGGATTTACGTATACAAGAAAATAAAATATCTGGTGACATAAAGTTAAAACATAATATGTTTCCCAATCTTAATCTTTTAGATTTATCAAAAAATCTAATTACTAAATTCGAAATATTAGATGGATCCCTCAAAAAATTAACATGGTTAAATTTAAATTACAACAGACTTTCTATTCTAGATGAAGGCATAATGAAATTACAATATTTGGAATTTTTAAATTTAACTGCAAATCTTATAAAATATATAAAACCCAATGCATTTAATACAGAGGATTGTATAAATATTAAAATAACAGTATTTAACATTACATTCTTACCCCCAATATTTTCAAATCCGAAAATACTAAATATCCATGCAAATTGTTTGTATAAGACAGATGTAAATTTTGATCTGTTAAGATATGTTTCACAAAATTCCATACTAGAATTTTTGGTGTTATCGAAATGTTATTTAAAGTCTATTCCATCAAATATTTCAATTATTAAAAATCTGAAGTTAATAAATTTCAAGTATAATAGAATAAGAAAGGTTCATAATGTATTTAAAGATATTAGTAAATTAAAAGTCATATATTTAAATCATAATAAGATACATTATATAAATGGAAGCATCTTTCTATTGAATTCATTAATCCGGTTAGATTTATCAAATAATCGATTAAAGTATTTACCAAAAGAAATTAATGAAAAGAATAATGGTTTAATCGTTATTCTTCATGAAAACAATTTAAAATTAAGATCTGATAAAATTTCCCAAGAAAGGGGCCAGATTGGGATAATTGATATATCTTATAAAGTCGTTCATGGTATCTTTCTAGATTCTTTTATATTAACCAATACTTTTATAGGAAATACCGAAGATTATTATAATGAATTTCATAACCAACAACAACTAAAATGGAATATCAAAAATATTTCAAAAGTTCTTCCAAATGAACCTCCAAAATATCAACACGATGGAGAATTTATTTTAAGAATATTCAACAAAAATTTTAAAAAATACATTATTCATGATTTAGAAAGAAATATAATTATAAAATATATAAAAAATTTATATGGAATACAACGACACAATATTCCAATTGTAGCAAATATTCCCAATAAAGAAAGGGATATATTAAAAAATTATTTTGAGGCAATATTTATCATATTATTAGATTCTGCTAAGGAAGACGGAGCCGTTGTTGAACAGGTATTTTCTGCTATACTCCCCGGGATGTCAGTTTGTGTTGATGGACAATTAGCACATTTAAGTGAAGTTTATTATTGTTTGATTACTAAAAAACATTCAATTGGTATTGAGTATTTTATCAACAATTTTATAGCTAAGTATAAACTTGATGTACTTAAGAACATAACAACATCAAATGAAATTCCTGAAAATATATATTTCTATATATACTGGAAAAAAAAATTAGCAGATGAATTGGGATTCCCATCAACTAAACAGTTATATTCACTTGAAATGGATAATGCTTTTTTAAAATGTAAAGAATATATTTTACATCATTTTTTTAATGAATTTAATTGTGAAAATATTATTGATAAATTAGTTCAAGAAATAAACAATAATAATACCCTAATAAGCTTAGCTTCACATTATATTTGGAATAAGGTTAAAAATGAAGATATCCTGGATAAATTTTTGATTTTTAAAGATATTGACATGTTAGATTTCGAGGGTATTTATAGAAAAGGAGTGATATTTTTATTATGTGAAATGAAGCTAATATTTTGTTAAATTCCAATCCTAAAAGTAAAGTTTTGTTATCAGAATAATTGATAAATTTTGAAAGTAATTAAAATATTTGCATAAATTTTGTAATCTTTTGTATTTAAAAAATTTTTCATTTGATAAATGAATATTATTTTTTTAAATAAGAATATTTAATATAAATCTAATTTATTCTCTCAAGTTTTTTTTCGCAGTAATATTCAACATTTACATCATATGGATGGTAGCAAATATGGCATAATGTTTAATTAAACATATATAACATTCTTCCTCAAAGGCGAAACATCCTTTCGATTATAATAACTTTTTTTATTATTTTTTTTTACGAATGAAACTTTTATTTATCAAAGATTCCTGGCCGGTTGTGGCCTACCATGGTCTGTGACCTTCGGTTCCTCGAGCTAAATTAAACTTGTACTAACTGGTTTCGTTACAGATATGCATTAATCTCATCTTACCTTATGCTCCAGAGTGTTAGGATTTTGCGTCTGGTGCGCGTCGTCGCACCCCTTTCCAGCTCTTAAGGAATTCCCACCCTCTTTCGTTGCGTAGTATTGGCCGAGTCACAAATCAATACAGGGATTGCAACTACATCAGCTGAACACTACTTTAATCTAGTAGCGGGGCCGTCATACAAGGCACAGCTATGCTGCGCTATCGAAACCTCACCCACTCAACAACCTTTTTCTTCTCTTCTCCGTTTATTATTATTCTTTTTTTGTTTTGAAAATTTTTTCTGGATGAGGGATTCGAACCCGCCAGGCTTGGGGTTTGGTTACCACCCCACGACCACTGGGCCAGGAGGGACTAAAGATATTCTATTATGTTAAAATAAGTATAAACAAATTATTTAAAAATGAAATATTATATAAATATCATAAAAAATAGAGTAATATGGGTATTTAATTATATCGGAGCATTCTTGTAAAAAGAAGATACTGTATTCAAAGAATTATAGATACACTATCAACTCATCTATTCATAAAAAAACATATAACAGGTATATGTTAAATAAGGTTAGAATCCTATAACAAAATACATTTGTCTATGTAATTATAATATAATACATCAATCGACAATTTTTTTAAAAAAGAAACGAAATGCACCAACCAGATTAAGTTTTTCATTATATACTTTTTATTTCAAATCAAAAATTGGGCATTAATGAATATTAACTACCCCAAAAAACAGTCTTAAATTCAAATAAAAAAGTATTTTAATTATTTTTAAGACATTTTAAGCATTTTGGCTCGAGCATAATTTCCATAAAATCGAAATTATGATTTTTTTTAAAAAACTATTGTGAAATCACTTCCAAAACGGTTCGTTTGACATTGGGTTCCTTATTTTTATACAATCTTTTAGCCATCACCAATTTATTTTTATTGTTTGTGTGTTTATTTCTCTGTTTCTTGGCTCTAAAAAGTTTCTCGAATGGTTAATTTTAAAATGCCTGTAATTTAAATTTCGAAGGTCTTTGTATCCTTTACAACGATTTGTTACTATTATTGAACCTTCCTTAACATGTTTCTTAATTGTATGTCTCAAGAATTTTGCATTTCTTGAAATTGTTACACCAAAAAATGTTTTTTTAGTTATTCTATCAATACCTCCAACAACCCAAATTTGTTTATTGATTCTTCCAACATTATACTTTCTTTTTGAAATAGCTGATCATCTATCTCAACCCACTTATCTTCACCTCCTATTTTTTATTTTTGTTTTTTTTATATGAGGTTCAAAAACTGATAATACCGATTTCAAACCATTAAAGGTTATTCCTACTTCTTTCATTATGTCTTTTAAACTTCTCTATTGAGACCATTCATATATTATTCGAATTATGGAAATTAAAGGGAATTTAATCCTACTCAATAAACTTCCAATTCTTACGGGAATCGTTTTTTTATTACATCTTTTACCATGACATCTTAAAATAAAACCATCGCCACACTTACTTTTCATTGTTTTCATATACCTTTTACACAACGAACATTTGTGATTTTCTTTAAGAACACCCATATTCCGTAAAAAAGAAAGAATTTTGCTCGAGCAATTTATCTTATTTTCTAAATCTATTCTGTTTTTTATTGTTATATTCATGATTAAAGCTGTTTTGGGGGGGTAGTTAATATTCATTATTCCCAAAAATTGTTTTATAACTTTTCTTATAATTTTTTCGTTAACATATTTTTATTATATTATCATATATATCATTTATTCTTTTTATTATATTTAAATTTGAACTCTCATGCAGTAAAAACATCTATGATATTATATACAATTCCGTAATTCAATATCTCTTTCCTTATATAACCGTCATAACTTTGTTTTTGACCATGTGTACTAATATGGTTATTAAATGTAATATTAACATTGCCATTTTCTATTTCAGTTTTTAAATTAAGGATAACAAAAATTCTTTTAAACATTAATTTCACAATAATATAATTTTCAGTTATTTTAATTTTTTTATTATAGACATAATTTCAAAATCCTTTTCGTTGGGGATAAAATGATCATAAGTATTCGTATTCTTTTAATATAATCCTATTTAATTTTTTATTTTATCATCTATAGACTAGTTTTATTATTTTTCTTAAGAATTAAAGTGATATCTCTCAGATATATTAAACTTGATGTAATACCAAGATTTTCCAGATATAAATTATATATTTATAAAATTTTCATATATTTTAATAGATAAAAAAATCTGATCGGGTTATAATTAGATTTAATAATTAGTAACAATTTTTTAAAATATTTACACATATTACTTCGTCGATTAATTAAATATTTATATTCTATTAGTTATTTTTTCTTCATAAGCTTAAGTATTGATTATATTATACTGGTTAAATATTAAATTATTAGCATATATTTATTTTTTTGTTTTTTTATATCTTGTATTTTTTTATTTAAATGTTTATGTATCAGAGTGAAACAATAAATATGTAAAGTATAATAGATATAATAATACACATTATTTATAAAATATTTACTTAAATCACTGCTTTATTCTAATTTAGAGATATATAAAAACCAAAGATTTTTAAAAAATGGAACAGTAAATGAATTAAGTTTAATATATAACGGTACATAATATATATAATTTACTTATTCATATAAACTTTTCACATCAATTCGGAAACCCAAGTTAATTTTATTTTTTTTATTTGAAACTTTCTGAATTAAAGTTAAGCAAGATATATATTAAATATAATAATATTACTATACAGATATATAATAAAGATGTAATATACCTTGCAATTTAATCTGGTAATATGTTTAAATATTGTATTTTATAAAGTTTAAACCTTTGACGATTTTAATGGAAATACAAATACCTTAATAATAATTGCTGAATAATAGTATCATCAACGAGCAAACAATGACAAATAAGTAACAAGAAGTACAACAATATCGTTTATAAAAAGAAAATAAAATAAATAAATATTGATCCATGTCTAATACTTTTTCTTTTATTAAGAAGCCTATAAAAACACAAAATTTCAACCATAAAGTCTTACAATTAATACTTGATCTATACCCAAAAGTTTTTAAATATTTAAAAGAAATATGACAATTTAATGAATGTGCTAATTTAAATAAAAATCAGATTAACTAATTAAAGATTAATAGATAAAAAGTAAAATACTATTATTTTAAAGTATAAAAATATGGAAATACAAGTATAAATGTAATATATCCAACATCCTATTTATTATATAAAACTTTTTAATGAACATCCTTTAATAAAGTTAGATTTTTCTATAAATTATATAATAAAATAAAAATATTTAATTAAAAAAATTATATAATTAAGTTTTTTTTCTTCATTCTTACTAAGAGGTAAATAATAAAAAAAATCCGAGTATAAATCAATGTATATATATTCTTACCAAATACTTTTTTCATACTGTTTATTTTATCAATATATATTAATTTATATAAGAAATTCATTTATACAAATTATTTTAATCTTATTATACATATATAAACGAAAATGATTATCTTCCAACAGTTAATGCATATGATTTTTTTATTGTATTATAAATATTACTTTTTTATATTGTAATATTTATTAATTTATTATTCTCAAAGTGATATTAATGAAATAAAAATCGTTTTGTAAATCAATGAAAAAACAAAAGAGATTTTTACGGCAAAAATTAAAACAGTTTATAAAGTTATGATATATTTGAATATATTTTATTTTTTTCTGAGGTCGTATATAAATAGATTTCTATTTATTCGAGAAATATCTTAATGAAATATTCTTATAGAAGAAAAAAATAAAAAATAATTTTTGTATTTTTTTATTTCCTGGCTTGTTTTACTAATTATATTACAATCACCAATGTATGTAACATGTTGAACTTTATAAAACTATTTGGAAATCTAATAATTTTATCTCTTCATTTTCTCATCTATTTTAAAAATTATCTCACAAATATTTTATTTTTTTTTCCAATATTGTTGTTTAAGTTATTTTTATGTAAATTTGATTCTAATTCTATTTCTCACACCATATTTATGAATTTCTTTTTGAAATTATTCTTATGGTTTAAAAATATTTATTTTAAATGTTAAAAAATTGATAAAAAAAATTATATAAGAAGAAGAACCCCTTGTTTTTTATGAATTTTTTATTTGTCTTTTTCCTGGTATTGATGAACTGTACTAGATATGAAATAACATCTAATAATTATAACGATATTAAGATGTTAATACCCAAACCAGATGAAGTTGATTTATATGATGAAATTTCAAACAAGCCGGGGTTTTTATGTTTGTTTGAAGTAAATGAAAATGAATATGGTAAAGAAATTAAAATTATAAAATTAAATAACATCAATTCAGAAACAGAAAATAATATATTTCCTCTAATATTCTGTGAAATCAGTAATATTAAATATCTAATACTTAGTGGATTAACATTATCCAAATTACCCAATCAATTTGAAAAACTTAAGGAACTAGAATTTTTAGATTTAAGTGTAAATAAATTTAAGGAATTTCCCCAAGTTTTATTTTCATTAGAAAAATTGAAAACTCTTTATTTGGGTTTTAATAAATTTGATATGATACCTTCCGAAATAATCAGAATGAGCAGTCTTGAAACATTAAATATTCAAGATTTCCATTGTTTGATAAGTATCAGTCAAAATTTATTTAAATTAAAAAATTTGACAGAATTGAATTTGTCACATAATTTTTTATTATTTGGAACTGGTGATTCTATTTCTTGCATGACTTATTCTGATGATTATCACTCTGCAGAAAAAAAGAGTCGTATTGAAAACAATAATGATTATACAAATTTTGTGTCTTATAAATCCTTAAAAATCTTATACATTAGTAATAATGGTTTGAGTGCGTTCCCACAAAATTTCCTCGATTTTATTAATTTAGAAGAACTCGATATTTCTGGCAACTATTTCGAAGAGATTCCTCACGAATTACATTCTTTTGCTAATTTAAAAATATTAAATATTTCTTCTAATCGTATTGAGAATATAATTATTGGAAATGGTGTATTTAATAATTTGTTGGAGTTATATCTTGAATATAACAGAATAACTGAATGCTCGATCTCCGATAATGCTTTACAAAATTTAGAAATACTTAATTTATCTGTTAACAGAATAGGTAATATCGATAAAAATATATTTGACATAACCACGCTTAAAAAATTGGATTTATTCTCTAATCGTGTAGAATTACTCCCTTCGAATATTAATAATATGAGAAACAGAACTTTACAAATTGATTTATGTATGAATCCTTTGCGCTTAGAGATAGATGAGGATTCACAGAATTCAGAATTAATCTCTATTGAACGAGTAAATCAGGATATTTTAAGAAACATCAGATATAATAGGACAAGAACATTTCGAATTCCAGAAAATATTAACTTGGATTTAGATGTTAAAAAATTTTATGAAGAACTTGATATTCCTATTTATGAAAGATTAAATTTCGAAAAAATAAAATTATGTAAAATGGATAAACTAAGAAAACATACAAAAACAAGACAAGAAATAGAAGAAATGTTACAAAATATTTTTAAATATATAACATATAAGAGAGAAGAAAAATTAGCTTTTTTAATGAGAAGAATGAATGAATATTATTATTATGAAGGCAATGTAGAAGTACTTCAAAATTCACTTATTGATTATCAAAAAAGAAATTCGATTATTGATCATTTTGAATCTATTGTAATAACAATGACTGAAATGCTTCCAGAAAAACAAAAAGATGTAGAAGAGACGCTCATTGGACTTTTAAACCAATTAAATTTCAAGTATAACACGATTGCAGATGAAGTTTATTGTTTGGATGGCCAAGAAGAAGCTTTTATAGCAACGCACTTATTTCTGAAGCAAGGGAATGTTTGTAATTCTGCTGAACAAAAGATAATTGAAATAATAACAGATCTTAAATTTGAAATCCTTAAAAGTATTACCACTGGTAAGGGTGAAAAGGAAGAGGTCGAGGTGTTTTTAAATTGGAGAAATATATTATCAGAAGAACTTGGATTCGAGAAAGTGCCCAATTTATATGGTAATATGTCTATGATACCAGGACTTCATGATAAAAAATATATAATTAAAAAATTTTTTAGTAAATTTACCTGCAAAACAATAGTAAAAGAAATAAATGAATATCTAAAGGATAGAAAATCAGGTTTAGTATTATATAATCAATTAAGGGAATATTTAACTAATAAATTTGGAGAAGAGTTTAAAATAAGTAATATATTTGAATACATTGATGATGAAGATTATTTTCAAATAAATGATGAAGGTGCTTATATATTTTTAAAGTCGATGGGGTATTTTCATAAAGAAGAAAAGAATAATGACAAAATATATCAATAATGATAGGATGGAACAGGATGGTTTTAAAAAAAATATATTTGCATTAATAGCAGGAAATTTTCTAGCTTGTTACAGGTAAGATTCGAATAAGTTATTAAAAATAAAAATTTTTTGAACCCATTAATTGATGAAAATACATTATTAGATCATAAATAACTTTTTTATAATATATATTCTCTTTAAATCTCTTTTAAATTTTTGTTATATAGTATTAATAATAAACAATGGTATTATTTTAAAAGAAATAAATATAAATATAATCTCTTATGTAGTTAAATGTCATTTTATATAACTTATATTGTAAACATATAGAAATTAGATAAAATATTATAACTTTTTTAAAAAAATAATATATTTATTTTATTATTAAAGCCATATTTAACATTATTTGATTATATTTTTCTTTAAATTTTTTATTTGCTATTCCAAATCAATAACTATTATGATTTTAATAAAAATTAATTATAATAATAAATTGCAGACTAAATAAAGAAATAACTTATTTGTATTCTATTATATATATGGGTATAATATTTTCCAATATTCCCTATTATATATATAAATTTCGTTTAACGAGTGGTCATGGGGTGGTAATTAAATCCCCAATTTTGCGAGTACGAATCCTTCTCCCGAAGAATTTTTAAAACCATATTCTGTATATAATATATAAGAAAGAAATAATGTTTTTAATTTATAATAAAGATATTTTATCATCTGTAATTTGAAAATATATATTTATGAAAAATATTTACATTACTTTTTTTTTATTTTTAAAGGTTAGTTCCAATAGTTTAATCGATATAATACATATACACAGATAAAAATAGTAAATCTAAAAAATTACAATGATGAATATTAAACTTTTTCCAAAAACAGAATATGATTACAATGAAAATATTTTATTTAAAATAAAAATTTACATTTTATAAAAAATAAAAGAACAATACATTTTTTTAAATAAGAAAAATTTATTTATGATGCTTTTTTACTTCACTACAACTATATTTTTATCTTCCCACTCTTCAACTCAACTCCCAATCTGTAAAAACAGCTTCTCTGGGGAGGATCTATACCTAAATCTTCTCCTGGCCGGTTGCGGCCCACCATGGTCTGGGACCTTTGGTTCTTGGAGGTACATAACATATTACGAAATAATGTTTTAAATATATACTAATTAGTTCCCTGGCCACTTTGATTATCAGGATTACTATGGCTTTGTATATATTCATTTAACAATATATTTCTTAGATTTATTACGGACTTTAGGTAAGTGGCCGTAGCCACAATTACCTTTAATTGCTGCGGACCAGTAGCTTCCCACTCTCCCCCTAAGAGTACCCCCAAAAGACTTGGATTGTCTTCTGGTGGATTTAAAATGCTAGCAGATAAGGCTCGTAGCACAATATTGTCCTCTGACCTTATCCAACTAAATGCTTCTTCTCTTTGTAGAGCCCATCTAGGACAGACCCACAAGAGATGAAACATCGTCTCTCTTCCGCCACCGCAGAAGGGACAGGACTGTCTATATCTGCTGTCAATCCTTCCTGACACAGCCATTCTATAAGAGAGATAAAATGTTCCAATACGTAAACGTATCAAAGCCATCCATCCACTATAGAGGTGGTTCTTGGCTGCTAACAGCTTGGGTGGGATCAGACGTATATTACCACCATCTCTGATCCTCCCTATGACAGACCTGTCCCGAGAGACCTCTCTGTTCCTGATCACTTCTGCGATTAACTCCACTTTCTTATGATCAGGAACACGAGATTCAAGCACTGCATGCCCAAACCTTTTTAGCCATCTAGCGGATCCGGAGACCCAAGTGGCACATCTTGTTCTAGGGAAGGCTCCAATCAATGAAGAAATCC
>LDOQ01000084.1:0-12567 GCA_001887945.1 Spraguea lophii | reverse complement strand
CAGGAAATTCTTTAAAGAATTAGATTGTCCAATAAAAGATGAATGTAAGTATCATTCTCCTACGTGTCCTTTGAGGTCTTTTAAAAATAAAAATGTGTATTCTCTCTAATTTATATTTAATTGTTCTTATTTCTTATTGAAAGTATTTCTAAATAACTTTATAATAAATTTCCTATTTTATTTGCTATAAAAATTCAATTATAGAACCTCTTTGATTTATTTTAGTTTAATGTAACCTGATTCTTTAAAAATTATAAATGAAATTATATTACTATTTTACATTTATATATTAACATTATTTTACATTATTTTACATTGTAATATAGAATATTTCAGAATATAACAGATCTTATTAAAATATCTGTTAATATTCATACGTTAATTTTAATTGAGTTTAATTCTACTTCATATCATAATAATGCTTATATGTCTAATATATCGATTTTAACACATAATTAAATTAGAATTTATATATTATACAATAATAATACAAGGCATGACCACACGATTCCATTGATACTCTACATATTTATATCATCTTTTTTCCTATATATATTTTTTGTTTTGGAAAAATTTCTATACAAAGAATTCTAATATAACAGATACGGAATTTAATTATCACATTAAATAATTTTTATTTGTATTTTTCAAGATGAAAGATCCAGGCAAATGTTTACGTAAATAAAAAAAAAGTTGGATTCTCTAAAACAAAATAAAAATCCAATACCCTTATGTCAAGATATCAAAAGTCATATTCACAATGTTTGAAAAAAGAATTTATAACTCTTCATAATGATTTTATCAGTTTAAAAAAAATATTACACAATAAAACATCCATTACCAAAGTAGCTTCTAAAATTTATATAAAACATAAAAATGGTGATGAAATATTTTTTAAAATAGATAATTTTTATGTAAAAACAACAATATATAAAGTTTTGTTATATATAAATCATAGATTAGATTTTATTATAAATTCATTAAATTAATTTATAATATTTATATTATATTTATAAATGTTTCAATTAAATAATGCACATTTCATTTGAAAAAAAAATATTTTTAAGCTTAATCATTTTCAATTTATGCGCATTCCACATTTTAAATAAAAATTTTTATTTGTTAAGATGGTGTACTTTCCATTTAATATTTTATTTTTTTAACATAACTTTTATGTATAGGACTTTCCTGGCATCTGCAACTTAACATGGTTTATGAACTTTGGTTTCTGAAGTATATTTAAACTTGTACTATTAGTTTTACACAGGTATGCATTAATCTCATCTTACCTTATGTTCAAAAGAATTAAAATTTGAGTATAACGCATGTTTCAACTCATCCAACCCTTTTAAAAATTCCTAATTTCTTTTTTAGCATGGCATTGGCCGAACCACAAATCAATACAGGGATTGCAATTACACCACCTAAACATCCTTTCATTTAACAGCGAGACTATTGTACAGGGTATAACTAAAGTTATGCTATAAATTCTCATAAACTCAACTTACCCCTGTCCATTCTATTTAATATTTTTATTATAATATATTAAAAATAAAATATTAGTCAATTATTTAATTGAATGTCCTTAAAGATTATAAATTATTTATTTTAAAATATAATAAAATATAAAATTTTATAGATACTTGTAATTATATTTTTTTTGTTATTAAAACTTAATAATACGATGTTTATTATTTATATGAATATATTCATAATATTTGGTGTCTAACAATTTTATATCAAAATGTTACATATACTCAGTAACTTATTATTTAACAATTAATAAATCTAAAGATAATTTATATTATAGCCAATTAATTAAAGGTTTCATAAATAATTATTTGTTCTCATATTTTTATTTCATTCTTTTTTTACCCTCAATGCAAAATGTTTCTACACAAAATTTATTTACAGGGTCTACTAAGCTCACTAATACTGATGCACGTAATCATAATCTTAAAGCTATTTCTGCCGTAAAGAATAGTATTATGACATCTTTTGGTGCTTTAGGTTTAGATAAAATGTGTATCGATTCTACAGGTGAAGTTCTTATAACCAATGATGGTGCTACAATTATACAGACAATGGATATTGTAGATCCAGCCGCAAAAATATTAGCTGAAATAGCTATGCAACAAGATATAGAGGTGGGAGATGGTACTACTACAGTTGTTCTTTTGGCAGCATCTCTTATAGAAAAAGGAATAAAATTGATTAATCAAGGATTACATCCATCTGTTATAGTAAATGGGTATAAAATGGTGTATAAGGAAGCTTTGAATTTTATAAAAAATACAATGGAGCAAGATAGTAAGAATATTAAAAGTATAATAGAAACTACAATTAGTTCAAAGGTAATAAACGTTGAAAAGGAATTATTTGGTGATATATTGTATAATGCAGTGAAGAATATCGAGGATGTAGATTTTAATGGAAATAATATTTATAGAATAGAAAATATAAATATTTTAAAGAAACAAGGTGGTTCAATTGCAGATTCTAATTTAATAAATGGATATGCGATCAATGCTTTACCTTCTAATTTAATGGTTAAAAAAGTAGAAAAGCCCAAAATTATATGCATAGATTTTGATCTGAACAAAGTAAGACTTCCACTTGGAGTAAATGTAACAGTATCAGATCCTGATAAATTGGAAGAGATACGAAAGAAAGAAACTACGTTAACTTTAGAAAGAGTAGATAAAATTATAAAATCTGGAGCTACCGTTGTTTTAAGTTCTAGAGGAATAGATGATATTTGTGCTAAACCTTTTGTAGATGCTGGAATGATTGCAATCAAAAGAGTAGATGCATCAGAACTAAAAGCTTTGGCAAAAGGATTGGATATTCCAATTGTCACATCATTATCGGATTTAGAAGGTAAAGATGTTATTAACACTATCGGAAATGCCGATTCCATTGTTATTGAAAGTATAGGAGATTCAGAATGTACTGTAGTTTATGCATCTGAAAAGAAATTATCCTCCATTATTTTACGTGGTCCAAATGAACAAGTTATTGAAGAAATGGATAGATCTGTTCATGATGGATTATGTGTGATCAAAAGAGTTATGGAAACTGGTAAAGTATTACCAGGAGGTGGAGCATTTGAATCTTCATTAGCTATTCATCTTGAAGAATTATCTACAACTATATCCTCCAAAGAAGGTGTGGTAGTATTTTATTTCAGCGAAGCATTATTAGAAATACCAAGAATTCTTATGCAAAATGCAGGTTTGGATTCCAATGAATTATTATCTAAATTATTATTTTATCACCAAGAAGGAAAAAAGAAAAAGGAAAAGGATCATTATCTATTTGGAATAGATTTATACACCGGTGAAATACAAAATAATATAGCCAATGGGATAATAGAACCATCACTCGTAAAAATAAAAGCTTTGAGATCAGCAGTAGAAGCAGCAATATCTATCTTAAGAATTGATGAGATTATTTATGTACCAGAAGAAAAGAAAGAAGAAAGACCACAGTGTTAAAAATAAAATTTATTATAAAAAATTAATCAAAATATATTTTCTATAAATGTATTTCGTTTTTTTAAAAAAATATATTTGAATTTTTTATCTTACGTAAATATTCTTGCCGTTGAAAACATTTTCAAAACAACCGACTTCTAAAATATAATAAAATTTTTAAACTAAAATTTCTTTAACTAATAATATTTTAAATATCACAAAACATACCAACCCATGACATCTAACAAACGTTCTGTTGTAAATAATATTCCTATCCATACCACATCTTTAAATCATTACAAAACACCATTCATTCGAATAAATATAGGCTTCATTAACACGTTACCATTTAATTTTAAAAAAATGAATTTTCAACCAAAAAAACCATCGACTATAAAATATCCACATTTACCTCGTTCTACATTTACAAGCAACCATCCTTATGTAGCGCCTAGATTTTTTGAAATTTATAGAGATGGTGTAATTTATTCCAGAGATTCTAGAATTTTTATGTTTGTAAGTAAAAATAATATCATAAAATTGTGTAATCCGTACAAAGATTATATCAACAGATTATATATAAAGAATGATACTATATTTCTTGTAGCAAATAAAAAAATTTATCAGCTAGATTATAATGAAGAGAAAGAACAAAGAACAATGGAAGAATATAAGAAAGAAGAAACAAAAAATATAAACTTAAAAAAAAGAAAATATCGAATGACGAAAAGGAAAAGAAGGAATACAAAGGTGAATAATAAAACAAACATTATTGAAAAAGATTTAAATGATGACAAAAATAATTCAGAAAGAACAGATATAGAAGAAAATGATGGTTGTGATGAATTATTAAATAAAAGAATAAAGAAAGAAAATGATAATAATGTTGATGAAGAGGATGATAAATTTATTACAGGAGAATTAGTTACTGATACAAATAATGAAGCTAGAACAATGGAAAATGATAAAAGTTTTAAAGCATTTTTCAACAACCAAGAATTTAATCTTAAAAAGAACTCTTCTTATTTTCCTTTTGATGTAAAAATTTATAATAAGAAAATTGTAGATTTTAAAATAAATAGCATAGGAGAAATAATATTTTTATACTCTGATAAATTAGAAGTATATAAAAATAATATACCTGTTCTTGTTATCAATATCATCACAGATGAAAAACCAACGTTTTTGGAATTGTGTGCACATGATTTAAGAACTTTTTATATTTTTACAAAATATAATGGATATAAAATAGAATGTAGAACAGAAAATGATATGAAATTACAAATAGACCAGTATGGAAAAGATACTGACGATAATTGCCTATATTATAACGTACAATTTAATCGGACAAACGATCAAGATAATGATAGTAGTTATATGGAAGATAACAATAATGACGATAAAAATAACAATGAAAGCTCTAATAATAAAAATGATGATAATACAATTATTTCCTCTAAAGAAGAAATAGAAGCAAAAAATAAAAATTATATTATGAATAAGATAAAGGACTTGCGTTCATATAAGAGCATAGATACTTCTAAGTTAGTGGAATGTTATGAGCAAATACACTGTGAACCATTTTACACCAGTGAAAAAACAACAATAACAAAGGTCATTAGGTATAATGAACATTTTATAGTTGTATCGGATTGGATATTTGGAATTATTTTAGATAAAACATATAAAATATGCTATAGAATGCGCAGTTGCAGTTTTACTATCGATGAAAATAGACTTCTAGTAAATCGAGGAGGATATTTTCTAAGTATAAACGTACTTGACCCACAAGATTATTATTTTTATAATTATGAAATAAGAGATTATTTGGGATATGTAGCTAATGATAATATAAAATATTATCTTTTGAAAGATAAGTTAGTAATACATGAACATAATAATAAAGATTTAAAATGTTACTCTAAAAGCAAAGATAGAATGTATTATGTAGAAAATATAAATAATAATAAAAATTTGTGTAAAGATAATGACGATGATAAAAATAAATGTAAAAATTATTTGAAAGTGATAAAAGAAAAATCCAGTGCATATAATGGTTATTTGGATAGCAATAATGTTTTTTATTTGGAGAAAGAATATAATAAAATACATTTGAGAACGAGAAAAATAATAGATAATTCTATTTTTAAAGAACTTGAAGAATTTGATAAGAGAAAGAAAGTGGTGAATGTAGAAGATAAAGAAAAAATGGAAAAGAAAGAAACAGCAACTAGTTTTACATTTTCTTATGGGCAATCTACAGGTTTTTAATTTTTTGTTGTGTATTAGGGTCAATCGAATAAGATTAATATTTAAAAATAAATTATAATAAATCAAATATTTATGAAATTTATTGTTATAACACGGCTAAATAGGAAATTAATATCCATAGCTATTTATCCTATCGTGTTTTCTTTATGTTTGAATAACTAAATATTTTTTAATACCATTATACGGAACAGAAATATTTTATTTTTTTAATATTGATTGTAAGTGTTTTACTTCACTTTTTCTTCAATTTTTTTTGTTTTCACCGGGAAAAAATCAAATTGTTTACCAATTTATTAATAGGATTTTACAATCATTTATAATCTACAAATCTTATTAATTTGTTATTCAATTCCTTTTGCGTAAAATTTTATCATAATAAAATCAATTTAAGATATATTATTATTACAAATACACAATTATTTTATAATTTTCCAGTTCTTCTACTCAATTCCCTTTACGTAAATTTTTTTCTTTCTACTCAAAATAAAAAAATTTTACCCTCTCTTAACAAATATGTCTTCATTATCATTAAAGCGTCATCTTTCGTCTATAGATTATACATCGGATTACGACACATTAAATAGGTTTATTTTATTTTTTACTGAAAATAATACTCCTAAGTATCTATCACAGATTCAAGAGTTGAATAACAAAGGAAATATAGATATTTATTTGGATGATATTATGTTGTTTGATAGTTCGGAGTTGGTTAATAAGATAGAAATGAATGCATTATCTTATATTAATATATTTTATAAGATCATAGATACTTATATTTTTGAGAATTGTAGTAGTAATTATTTTAATGATAATTATTTTGTAATGCATAGATTAAGTAGAATCAAGGAAAAACAGCCCGATAAAAATATTATGGATATATTTCCATCTAGTTTGTTGAGAGATTATACAATAAATTTAATCGGTAAAGGGAAAATAGAAGGATTAAGAGATGTGAAAGCTAAGGATATTGGGAGATTAGTAAGAATAAGAGGTATAGTAACAAAAATAGGAAGTATAAAGCCTAATGTGAGGGTTGCCACGTATATTTGTGATAGTTGTGGTTCAGAAACTTATCAAGAAGTAACATCTGATGTTTTTGATGCTTTGGAGGAATGCCCAGGTGTTAAATGTAGATTAAGAAACGTAAAGGGAACATTGTCTATGCAGACAAGAGGATCCAAGTTTATCAAGTATCAGAATATTAGAATACAAGAGGTAACATCTGATGTTCCACAGGGAAGTATACCTAGGAGCATGGAAATGATAGCATATAGTGACAATACCGATAAATGCAAGCCTGGTGATTTTATTGTTGCAGGTGGTATATTTCTTCCAAGGCCATATACCGGATTTAAAAGAATTAAAGCCGGATTGTTAACTGATACATATTTACAGGTCAATAACATTGAAAAGAAAGAAGTAAAAAAAGCTGTTAGAAAAGAATTATCGTATTCAAATATTATTTCTTCTATGGCTCCAGAAATTTATGGTTTAACAGATATAAAGAAGGTATTATTGTTACTTTTAATAGGTTCTCCAACAATTAAGAAAAGAGACGGGACAAAAATAAGAGGAGAACTCAATGTTTTACTTCTTGGAGATCCTGGTATTGCCAAAAGTCAGCTTTTAAAAACTGTGATTAAAATAAGTGAAAGGGGTATTTATACTACTGGAAAAGGATCTAGTGGTGTAGGTCTAACAGCAAGTGTTTCTAAAGATCCAGTAACAAATGAAATGGTTTTAGAAGGAGGGGCTTTGGTATTATCAGATAATGGTGTATGTTGTATCGATGAACTTGACAAAATGGAGGAGCTTGATAGAGTTTCAATTCACGAAGTTATGGAACAACAAAAAGTAAGCATCAATAAGGCGGGTATTAATACAACCCTCAATGCAAGATGTAGTATTTTAGGAGCTGCAAACCCTGTAAAAAGTAGATATGACGAGACCAAAAGTGTTGAATACAATGTTGGACTCCCGGTATCATTACTTTCCAGATTTGATGTTTTGATTGTTATACGAGATACTGCAGATATGGAAAATGACCTCCAACTAGCAAAACACGTGACGAATATGCATTTTGAAACAGAAGCTGAAAACATAAGTTATGCAGATATGAGAGAATATATTTCTATAGCAAAAAAAATTGAACCAAAAATTTCAAAGGAATTCAAAGAAAAGTTAGTAGTAAGTTACGTTGAAGCTAGAAAAGAATTAAAAAACATCACACCAAGATATCTTCTATCTTTAATAAGACTTACTATGGCACATGCCCGACTCAGACATTCCTCTGTTGTCAATGATGAAGATGTTGATGAAGCACTTAGACTTATTAAATTGTCAAAGATTAATATTCACAGAGAACGTAGAGGAAGATCTGATTATAAATATGATATTTATAATCTGATTATAGGCCTTGCTAAAGAGGAAGATGGTGAAAGAAAAGTGTCAGTAGAATTAATAAACAACAGATGTAAAGGAAAATACGATGAGGCTTTAATTACAGAGGTCATAAATGAATTTGTTGAAATGGGTGTATGGAGAGAAGATGGAGAAAATATCTTTATTTATAATTAAAATAGTGTTGTTTTATTTTTTTATTATAAACAAACAATAAATTATTTTTAGTTATACAAAATATTTAACTTTGAATATACATTTTTTAGTTAATAGGTTTTATGGATTTTTTTAAATGAAACTTTTATTTATCGAAGTTTCCTAATCGGTCGCAGTCCACCATGGTCTATGACCTTTGGTTTCTAAAGCATATATAAACTTGTACTAACTGGTTTCGCTACACATATGCATTAATCTCATCTTACCTTATACACAAGAACGTTTGGGCTTTGCGTATGGTGTATGTCGCGCATTTCTCACATCTTTTTAGAAATTCCCAGCCTCTTTCGTTGCATAGTATTGGCCGAGTCACAAATCAATACAAAGATTACAATTACATCTGCTAAACATTACTTTAATCCAATAGTGGACCGCCGTGTAGGGCATGGCTAATATTACATTATCGAACCACCGCCCACTCAACAACCTTTCTCTTCTTCTCATCTGTTTTTTTTTGAAAAGTCTTTTGAGTGGGCAGTTAAACCCGTTAAACTTGAGATTTAGCTATCACCCACAATTACAGGGCCAAACGGACTTTCAAAAATTCCGCTATCTTATTTTTCTGGGCTGTGTACCAATGATATTTTTTTACAAAGCGTCCAATTATTACTTTTTCTTCACTTGCCTCCTATTTCATTCTTAACATCTGATGATTTATTAAATTTAATTAAATAAATTTAATTTACCATTTTTGGGCAATCTTAACTATGATTTAATTTTTCAAAGCAAGGTATTTTACATATGTTTACCTTGGCATATTTTTTTATTTGTTCCTCTAATAATTTATTATTTCTCATCAATGTCATATAATCAAAATCATACAATATCGATTTTTAAACCCCCTTATGTTAAAAAATGGGCAATCAAAATCATCTTTTTTATTTTCGATTTTTGTTTCTACTATTACAGCGTTCCTATTTGGGATAAACCTTACAATAATAGAATTACTCAAAAAGAATTTCAATGATTACGTTAAAAATAACTCATTGAAATATATTTTAGGGATAGATATAAATATATTCTGGAGTGTTATTGTAGGGATATTGTTTTTAGGTGGGTTGGTAGGTTCAACCATCGCATATAATCTCAATATCAGGAATAAACAAAAAATAACAACGGCTTATACACTTTTTCTAATTGGATTTACTATAAAATTTATACCAAAAATCCCCATAGCTTTTTTAATTAGTAGATTTATTCTTGGCGTTGCAATTGGAATATCGTGTGAAGTCGTTCCTGTATATATTTCAAATGTAACACCATCAAAAATAAAAGGGGTTGTTGGATGTATTTATCAATTTAACATAGTAGCAGGAATAATAGTATGTCAAGCCTTATCGTATTTTTTTGAAGAAAATCTTAATGGAATGTATGTTATTAGCGCCATGATTATATTATCGTTATTCCTAGTAATAGGGTCTCTTTTTATAATTGATTTTAAAATTATGGAATCTTCAGATAAAGGTCTTATGGCTCTTTTTAAAAATAAAAAATCAAAACTTTCTATAATATGCGCAATAATATTCCATTTGGGTCAACAATTTTCGGGAATAAGTGGGGTAATATCATTTAGTAACACTATTTTCAAAAACACTTCGAATGAAAGATTATACACTTTATGTTTGGGGATTACAAAACTAATCGCAATCGGAATGGCTATGTTTGTTATTGAATCTGTTGGAAGAAAAATATTGATGGTTATTAGCATAATATTAGTTACTTTGGGTCATATTTTGCTTATGATGCATATTCATCCATTTAGTGGAATTTTTACATTTATAATAGGATTCGCTTTAGGGTTAGGTCCCGTTGTTTGGCTTATTTGCGGTGACATATTTCCACAAGAATATAAATCTGCTGGTATGTTTTTATCTCTCATATTTAATTGGGTTGGAGGTTTTACAATTACAACCCTATTTGATATCCTATATAAGAAATTCGGTGTGTATTCTTTCTCTTTATATTCTGTTGTTATGGTATGCATGTTATTTTTTGTGCTCATTGTTTTTAAAGAAAATAAAGATAAAGAGTCGAAATTTTTAGAATAATGTTTCAAAATTATGTTTATACGAGATTTAATATTACAATGAATTGGTTTTACCGATTATGGGACTATCAAAGTTAGTAGAAGATAGCGTAATTTATTTAAATCTTTTTCTTATGTACTTAATCGGGGACAATATGCTCCAGATCTTTTTTTATGAAACTTTTATTTATAGAAATTTCCAGACCGGCTACAACTTACCGTGGTCTATAACCTTTGGCTCCTAACCCATCTAAACTTGTATAGATTTATTTTGCTCCGGATGTGCATTAATCTTATCCTATCTTATGTTACAGGGTATTAGAATTTTGCATGTAGTGAACCGTCTCTTCTTACATTCTACAATATTCTAAGTCTTTTTAATAATACAATATTCTGGTTGATGAGTAATCAATATAAAATTTATTTAAAGAAACAGTTAAACTGTATTCTACTCTAACAATCGGATTGCGTACAAACATGGAATATTACGATATTGCAATCCAAGTAAATTAACAGAAAGAAGAACGCAAGAACGTTACTTAAAATATTTTTCAAATATGATAATCATTGTAAGCCGAGTTCTCCTATCTGTTCTTAATAAAACTTTTCTTTTAAAGCATACGTAAATTGTAAGGATGTTATAACATATAAGTACTTATATGTTAGATATAAAATGATTAATGAATTTATAATTCTATGGTAAATTAAAATATAAATAAATTTATTGGATTAATGCTAATTCAGCTTTTTTCTGATGTAATTTTAAATTGAAATATAAAATTTTACTCATAATGTAAAAAAATAATTTTTTAGAAAAGGATTCCTATTTATTGTTTAATTTCGTTCAGGTATTTTACCTGTCTTTTGTGCCTTCTCAAAACAAAAATTGCAACAAGGTAGATATTTTGACTCGTATCCCACATCAATAATTTTATCTCCTTTATCAACAATGCCATTACAATGTTTTAAGCTTTGTTGTGCTTTATTATTACAAAAAGTACATAATGTTTCTATTTCTTTCAGTTCATCAGCTAGTTCCAACAATCTTTGTGAACCAGGAAATGTTTTTGTGGTAAAAGTGTTTTTCAAACCATAACACATAACATTTATTCCTCTATTAGCAATACTTCTAATAGTTTCTACTTCATTTTCTGTTAAAAATTGAGATTCATCGATTAAAAGAAAATCGCTATCATTAGCTTGTTCTTCCCAATTGTCTTCTCCGATAATAAAATCACAATCTTCTTTTAAGCCAGTTCGAGAAAAAATTCCATCATCTCTGGTATCAAGCTTAGGCTTAGTACATCGGACATTTTTTTCTCGCAGTTTTAAAGTTTTATAAATTTTAAGTAAATCTAATGATTTCCCAGATGAAACTGTTCCATAATTAAAAATTAATTTTGAATAAGCAGCAATCAAAAATATAAACATGATTTTATTTTCATTTTTTTCTTTTAAGTATTTATTTTAAAGTCAAAAAGATTAGAAGAATGGAGGGAATTTTATTAATAATATAAAATTTTATATTATACAATGATTTAATATTTCACTGAGGTCGGAAATGGTATTGATAATCAAATTCCGTATCTGTGATATGTCATAATTCGTTATACAGAAAATTTTTCAAAACAAAAAGATATAAAGAAAAAAAAATAATATTCAAACGTGTAAAATATCGATACAGTCATATGGTCATGTTTTTATTGTTGTATAATATATAAACTATTCATTTAGTTTGTAATTAAAATCAATATATTAGATATGTAGCAATATTATGATATGAAGTAGAATTAAACTCAATTAAAATTAACGTATGAATATTAACAGATATTTTAATAAGATCTGTTATATTCTGAAATATTCTATATTACAATGTAAAATAATGTTAATATATAAATGTAAAATAGTAATATAATTTCATTTATAATTTTTAAAGAATCTAATTATATTAAATTGAAATAAATCAAAGAGGTTCTATAATTGAATTTTTATAATAAGTAAAATAGCAAATTTATTAGAAAGTTATTCAAAATTATTTTCAATGTGAAATAAAAACAATTAACCATACATTAGAGAGAATACACATTTTTATTTTTAAAAGATCTCAAAGGACACGTAGGGGAATGATACTTGCATTCATCTTTTATTGGACAATCTAATTCTTTAAAGAATGTCCTA
>LDOQ01000062.1:0-13205 GCA_001887945.1 Spraguea lophii | reverse complement strand
TTTTTCTTTTCACTACTTCCTTATTTTTCTAAAAAAAAATAAAAACGAACCAAAATTTTTATTAAATTTAAATAAAATCTTTCAATCAAAACTCCTCCAAATGAAAGCATATACTTGAATAAATATAGTGTGTATTTAGAAGAAGAATATTTAATTGTGTATATGCAAGACATAAGCCAGTAACCCGTGGAATAAAATTTTATGTTTCAGTACATTTAAAATTTTTTACATATTCAACGTTATACATGCAGTAGACTAACACGATTAATAACACAGCAAAAAAAAATAATAGCTCATATATCTACGATAAATATATACTTCATATGAATAACCTTTATAATCTTTTGATCTTTCCAGTAAATTACTTTCATTGAAAATATATCCAATGAAAGTTTAGAAAAAATGAAGTATTATATTATAGGTAATAATTCAGAAAAAACGATTTTTTAAAAATATATAAGTGGTATTACGTATATGAATTTTTATGAAAGAAATATGTTTTTACAACAACAGTTTTTAGAGATACATCATTAACAATTAAGAAAAATAAACGAGCAAAAGTTGTAAAACGAAATATTAAAATAAAAACAGGATTGATGTAAACACGACACTTATTATAAAGGAATATTCGGTATTACGAATGACGTATATAGAGTCAGTTAAGTCATAATTCATTTAATTTTAAAAGGCCGGGTACGGATGGATAGAAACTTAAACATCAATGTTATATAAATAATTTTACATAATAATCATATTTTATGAAAATCAGAAAAGAAAAAAATATTAATAACATATTTTTGAGAACATTTATCTGTATTTATTTTAAAACAAATCAAAGAGAAAAAATATATATCATATACAACGGAAAGAAATACTACAATGTTATATATACCAAAAATGGTTTAAGAAAGTAAGTGTAAACCACTGTTGTTCGTTTATAAAAAATATATCATCTTGGTTATTATAAAAAAATCATTATTAATTATTTCAAAAATATATTTTAACTCAATGATGTTTATAAACATTGTTATCTCCCAAGAATTAATATAAAAAAAAGTTTTGATTGTATTGATATGTATTTCTGGATTATTGGTTTTATAAAGGATATAAATGATTGGTTATTAAGTGGTATATTATAGTTGTTTAGCTACATGCTGATTTACGTTCTTTCACTTCGTTTGTAATACATATACTTCTAATCTGATATGTCTAATTATAAGCTCATGAATGGTATTTGTTGCTTATCAAAAATTGATGCTGGGAATACTTTTTATGTATATCATTCTATAGCAATTACATACCACATATGTTTTCTATGTTTACTTGGTTAGAAAATATCTTACATATGCCATTTTAAATTAATTATTTTTTTTACCCTTAAAAATAAAATGATAGATAATAAATACAAATTTAATTAGGTTGTTAAAACGTTATTTTCATCGTTTCTCATAAATGTAAAAAGGTTCAAAGAGAATCATAATTTGTTGGCCTTAAAATGTCGTTTGGTAATGTCCTGTGGGACAGGGTCTTGTTCTATAAGACTCCTGTGGAAGGTTGAATAACTAGAGACAGGTCTAACTTTACTGAAAGAACTAAAACGTTTATACTTTGGTAACATTGTTAACTTTTATTTATTTTGAAACTTATATATTTTGTTTCTGATACATTAGTTTCATATATATCAGATCAAATATATCAATGTGATATATTACACATCATTTAAATTTCATAGTCTAGAACTGCATGTTAAACACAACATTCTGCCACTTCCTACAAGAAAGCTGGTTTGATATTTTTAATACTAACCATGAATATTCCATTTGGTTTTTCTATAGCTACTATATTGTTAGAAGAATATGTTTTGACAATCTTATATGGGCCTTTATAAGGGCTCTCTCCAGTTTTCCTTGAATTTGGTTTTTTAAGTATATCATGTCATTAATTTTATATGTTTTATTTAATCTTTTATTATTTTTTCTCTGAGTATTATTAACTTTAATTTTATTATTTTCTGCCTTGGTTTGAATTAGTTCTAAACTATTTGGATTATTTTTGAAAACAGAGATCAACTTTGATGGTGTATTTTTAATGGTTGTTCTGTAACAGTCATTCAAAATTCTTAGACGATAGAAAATGGCTTTATTTAGTTCTTTTCCTTTATAAATTCTTAAAAGTTTTAATATTATTTTATTAGTGTTTTCAGACATTCCATTTGATTCTGGGTTGTATGCAGAAGTTGTCACGTGTTCTATATTCCTTTCCTTGAGAAATATTGAAAAGTTTGAGCTAGTGAATTGACGGCCATTGTCAGTCAGTAGCTTTTTGGGCTCTCCAAATTGTTTGAAAAATAATACAAAACCTTTTCTTATAAGTTCTTCACTATCTATTTTCTCTAATGAATACAACTGTGTAAAACGAGTAAATATGTCTGTTATTGTAAGTATATTAAATATGGGTGTAGATAATTCATTTATAAATTCAGAGCTTCTAAATGGACTTATAATGTCTGATGATAACACTTCAAGAGGATAATCTGAGTTTATGGAACTTACAATTTTACCATATTTATGCTTGGTTGTTGTGATAGGCTGACATTCTTACATTTTTTAATAATATCTTTTGTTTTACTAAATGGTACTTCTATTCCAATGTTTCTTACAGTTTCGAAAGTCCGTACGATTCCTGGATGTCCTAGACCTATATGTTCCTTCATTATCTGTGTATCTGAAAGATTTTTTTTACTTATTATTGAAAAGCTTCTTGATAATCCATCTGCTGCTTTGTTATGTTTACCTTCTATATGCTTCATTGTAATATTGTATTGTGTGAGATATTCTTGCCATCTGTGTACTCTACTAGATGGTTCTTGAAGTTTAAATGTTATATTTCTATTATCTGTTTTCGCGATTATGTTCATATTAAACAATATAGTTCTGAATCGAATTACAGTCATATATAATGCAAAGTACTCTTTTTCTATTATTGTGTATCTTAGTTCGGATTTTTGTAATTGTTTTGTATTCATGTTGACTAGTTTTTCTAATAATGCTTCAATCATCGTGGCTTGAGTGGCGTTGTATCTTTTCTTCTGTATACATTCTATAGCCTTTTTTGGATCAGCTATATTTTCTATGTTTTTTCTTATTTTTTCTTGTTAGTTCTTTGATTACGCTCATTGATGTTTTTTCATCCCAACCGTTATTCCTTATTAGATCCTTTAAGGTTGTTATCCAACTGTTTAAGTCTTGATTATCTATGTCTTCTAGTATTTGTATGTTTTTTCTTATCTTAATGCTAGTGTTCTCAATAGGCATTTCTATATCTATGGATTGAAATGTTTTGCATGTTTTGGGTTCTTTGGCTAATGATATCATTATGTCCTGTGAGACAGGGTCTTGTCCTATAAGACTCCTGTGGAAGGTTGAATAACTAGAGGCAGGTCTAGCTTTATTGAAAGAACTAAAACGTTTATACTTTGGTAACATTGTTAACTTTTATTTATTTTGAAACTGATATATTACACATCATTTAAATTTCATAGTCTAGAACTGCATGTTAAACACAACAGGTAACAATTTTTTTACAATATACCAAATGTTTTTTATTGTGATTTATAGTATAATGTTTCATATCATATTTTTTTATATTATATCCTTTCCAACAATCTGAATATAATATAGATTCGTGTTTGAAATGGGTTTTTATAATAGCGGGAATGTTTTCTTACTTCGATCTTCAACTATTTTAAAAAATAGTAATCTATTATTAATTCTTTTTACATTATTCATAATCGACCCTATGTCATTCTTATATTTCCTTTTGCCAAATTTTTACTCGTCTATTTCTAGAATTACGTCTTCTTTTGTTTTTATAGGATGTTTAAAATATTAATTATTTAATTTTTTTCTTATTCAATCGTTATTTTTTTGATGTCGACTTCAACAAAATTGTTATGTCATTTCGCGTATAAATTTAACGACGCATGGTAATTCAGAAAAAAAACGATAATTTTTTAAAATAAAATGTATCCATTTTAATAACTTACGCATATTATATTGGGAATATGCCAATAAAAACATTACTTATTTTCTCTCGCATTTTTGTATAAAATCTTCTAAAAAAATCATTGTTGTTATTATTGAAATTGTTTACAGCTTCTAAAATATATTGTTTTAAAATATCCTTCTAGTTGTCCTTGATCTTTTGTTTGATATGTAACTTTTAAGACAACTAAAAGTGTTCTCTATTGGATTAAATTCTGGTGAGTATGTAGGCAAAAATAAATACCTTATATTTTTTTCTGTTAAATAATATAATATTTCATTGGTTTTATGAAACCTAACGTTATCTAATATTAACATTGTGTTTTCATGAAATATGCCTTTGTCATGTACTTCTTTAATAAATATTTTAAAACGCTCCACATTATATGCGCCATCTAAAATCTTATGGTGTATATACCATCTGGTGAAAAAATAGCACATATGGAAATATTCTGACCTTTACTCGTCTGGAAAAATAAACTTTTTAATAATTTAATTTTTATAGAAATCCCATTCATATGTATCCAACATTCCTGACAAAAAGTTTTCATTTGTAAGCATATTGTAATTTTCATATAGAATTTTTATTTTTTCATCTTTTTTTAATTGAAAATAAGATACATCTATTTTTCCTCCAAAATATTGATCTAAAGAAAAGTTATTAAGATTTTTCTCTTCTAATATCTTTGTTATAAAAATGTAATGTTGGGATGTATTACAGTTATATTGGCTTTTATGACCCATGCCATGCCTCAACATTGTTTATTGTTCTTGGAATATTATTTTTGGTTCTTTTAAATGTATTCCAAAAGCCAATATTATATTTATTTTCAATTATTTTCCCAACATATGTTAATTCAAAATGTTTTTAATTTGTAAATGATTTTTCAATACATGTTCTTCCCTTAAAAATGCTAAAAAATAACTTTTTTATTTCTTCATTAAATGCTTTATTATTCTTATATAATAAAGCCAAGTCTAACTGCTGGAGTCTTCTATACAGAGATTGTATTAAATGGAAATAACTGCCATGATAGTTTGAATGTGTAAATGTCTTTTTAATTGAACTGAATAATCCCAATTCGAAATCTGTTATGATATACTTTGGTTCCAGTTTTGCAATTTCTTTACATTTATTAAAAAATTTATAATAATTTGATTCACTTTTATCTTTCATAATAATATAAATATAAGGAACTGCTTACCGAAATATAACAATGTATTGTTAATATTTGATAATATTTTAATGGTGCTATTTTAAAAGTTCCATCAATAAGTATTATTTTGAGATTTATAATTTTTTGTTTTTTATTCTCTGACATTAAAATTATAAATCTTTTTTCATCTTCGTAATCACTATAATATCTTAAAAATAAATTGCCTTTAGAATCTTTTTTTATACTTTCAGATATATCATCAATGGTCTTCCTTTGCAACCATATACTTTATTTCTTATTCTTCCTATTTGTTTTACCATGGATGAAAGTTTTGGGAATTCACGTTGAGTTATACTATTATTATTTAAAATTTCATCTGATCTAATCGATTTGGTTTGCTCTCTACTTGTAGTTGCCTTTTCTTTAATTGCATTTAATGTTAAAATCCGATTAATTTCTAATGACATATTATGAGTCATATTATGTTCAACCTGATTATTAATAATACCATCTTTATCTGTGAAAATGGCACCTTTGCATGGTCGGTTTTTACACCTCCATCTTGTATTTCCATTTTTTAACAAATCTTTATTGTATAGATTATTGTTATAAATAATCATTTCTTTGCCTCTTTGGCTTTTTGTAGTTTTATAATTTTTTTTTCCGTGGGTAAAAAATCCAGACGAGTTGTCTACAAGCCATATTATACCATCTAGCGAAAAAATATCACACATGGAAATATTCTGACCTTTATTCGGTGCAACATAATTAACGGCTGGTATATTTATTGTGCTATACCCGTGTGAATTACTTACGTGGATGTAAATTCATGTTCATCTAAGAATAAAATTGTTTTGTCCCCATCCCAAGAAGTGTAGAGCAATAACTAATAACTTGTCTTTTATGATCATCTGGAGGACAACAGAAGATCTCTTTTCAACCTTTTTCTAATTATACCACTAGCCTTAACAGTTCTGTGTATAATAGATTGTGATACATACCCCACCGTTGCTATATATTCTTCATAGGCACCATTTTGAGTCAAAGAATTATTCTCGGCAAAGATATCTCGGATAACAACAATCTCAGCCTCTCTATTTTTCGGTTTTATGCCTTTTTTGCTACTATAATCCTCAAACGTTGCAGAGGGATTTTCGTCAAAAAGTCTCAACAGTTTATAAACAGAGTTCTGACCGAGATTAGTTATCCTCATAAGTGACGCGGGTGTTTCGTTTGTCCATATACGTTTTACTTACTCAAAGACGTCTTCTGTTACAGCATATACGCTTTTCTTTGTGTAACAATTAGGATTAAAATATAATATTTAAAATAAAAGTATTTATAGGGATTTCCAACAAGTTTTGTACGATTTTTCAATTATATTCGTACGGTTTAAAAATTATAAATTATATTAAAAGAAATGTAATGTATAAAATAATAAATATGTAAAAAATTACTTTATTGAAATAAATTATTTCATTATTCCTACACCTTGGTAAATACCTCAACATTTTTTTAAAAAATTCTGCTAGAACATCTGATGTTATACAATGAAAACTCATCAATATGACCAAAAAGTTCATACGTGTGTTTATCATCATTTTTCCAATAGTGTTTTTGCATTTACTAAAACAATTTTCTATTATGTTTAAAAATGTAGAATATGATGGAAGAGACAAAATTGAAAAATTAAGTTCCGAGATTAACGCGATAACACCATTATAATGATGTATTCGGGCATTGTCAAGAACATACATTGGATTATTAATTCCTTTGTCAATAGTAATAATATGCAAATCTCTTAAAAATTCTTATTTACAGCCGCTATAGAATTATAACTTTTTGCTCTTACACCTCCTACTTCTACATATGCAGATTTGCCAATAATTGCTCTGCCACGTTTAACTCGAGTTGCAAGAGAAAATCCTGT
The DNA here is from genome assembly GCA_001887945.1 of Spraguea lophii. NCBI lineage: Eukaryota > Fungi > Microsporidia > Spragueidae > Spraguea > Spraguea lophii. Next base: position 6,075 of record LDOQ01000062.1, on the reverse strand, counting down.
TTTGTCTATAAATAATAATAATTCGATGGATTTTCATACGATAAGTGTGTGAATTTCTTTCGTATTCTCTATGTTTTTCGATTGTTTCCTCGGTGTTTCGATTCACTAGAACAATGGATAATGATTTTAATGAAAAATGTAAGTTTTTTCAATTTCTGAAAATTGTAGACGTAGAATAGATATTAAAAGTCTTTTCATCTATCTTTCTGTTGTTTTTTTAGAGTAATTACTGGGTTGCCGTCAATAAGGTCAGATATAAATGTCTTTTCGACATCACCAAGTTTAGACAGTTTATCCCGCCTCTTCCTTCAACCGATAAAACACCTTTATTATTAAATTTTCGAATAATAGACTGGACAGCAGATTTAGCCAATCCAGTTTCTCGCCTATTTTGTTATAAAACATACCTTTATTATGTAAAAAAGTATTTTTTCTCTTGTCTCGATTTCAATTTTTTTGTATTTTTTTCATTCATTAGAGGTATGAACTTGATTGAAACCACCCATATTTAAAAAATAATTTTTCGTTTTTTCTTGGATTAATTTATAACAAAAAAATAATATTTAATATATCTACCTGCTTTTTTTTCCTGTTAAAAAGATATGGTTAACAAAAGATCCTTGAATATTTATAAATTTATTTAATAACAAATTAAATATGTTTTCCGCATCCTCTAACTTAATTTTTTTATTCATTATTACGGGTAAAAAAATCAATTACTTTCAAAAAAAACATACGGGTCACGACAACTCTCTTTACTTCTTCCATATTTTTATTGAAAAAAAGATTTTTGTTTAATTTAATAATAATGAAATTCATACGAATCCTTTTCCTTTAATTATAATATACATATATGAATTATCTTATCAATACGTTTTTTGTAAAGTGCATCCAAATTACAATATTTTCTTTGAAAATTTGGATAAAATGTAATTGTCTTTTGTTTCATCCACCAATTATTTTATAAAAAATTTAATGAAAATTACCTTTAAAACCCCATATTTACAACAATTTTTTAAGGGAATAATAAAATAGTTTGATTGGATTTATTATTATATTTTGACAAATGTACGATCTTTTTTCAAACGACTTATCAAAACTTTTGAAAATTTTATATTCTATTATACAATCTGAGAAGTTTTGAAAATAAATAGTTTTTTTATGTATTGTTTTAACTACATCTATGTTAGTTCGATGTTTTGCATAGAATTTTATTGTTTATTGAATTTATAAAATTTTCTTATGATTAATTATAAAATTATTATAACTTTTATTTTAGATATTCACAAATTTTTTTTTTATTTTTTACGAATGAAACTTTTATTTATCAAAGCTTCCTGGCCGGTTGCGGCCTACCATGGTCTGAGACCTTCGGTTCCTCGAGCGACATTAAACTTGTACTAACTGGTTTCGCTACAGATATGCATTAATCTCATCTTACCTTATGCTCCAGGGTGTTGGGATTTTGTGTATGGTGCACGTCGCCGCCCCCACTTCCAGCTCTTAAGGAATTCCCAGCCTCTTTTGTTGCATAATATTGGCCGAGTCACAAATCAATACAGGGATTGCAACTACATCAGCTGAACACTACTTTAATCTAGTAGCGGGGCCGTCATACAAGGCACAGCTATGCTGCGCTATCGAAACCTCACCCACTCAACAACCTTTTTCTTCTCTTCTGCATTTATTATTATTATTATTTTATTTTTTTTGTTTTGAAAATTTTTTCTGGATGAGGGATTCGAACCCGCCAGGCTTGGGGTTTGGTTACCACCCCACGACCACTGGGCCAGGCGGGACTATATTCACAAAGCTTTCAAAAATAAAATACAAAACTGAAATTACAAACAAATTTAAAACTACATAAATGACTAGTTATTAATAAATTGTATATATATTAATTATTTCTTTTTATGGTTGAATATAAAAAAGTATCTTGTACACACAAAGAATTATGTGATCAAATCGATAGTTAAAGAGGGGTTGTCCGGGATTTAATGAAGACTATCAATTTGGACTACGACGTGGTATATAATCTGTTAATATATTTGGGAACAATCAATACTCATTGTGTTGGTAATTGTGGGAGACAAAGAAGAGAAAGATAAGGACAACATTACAGATGATATCGTTGTTAGAGATATTTTTTTCACAGATAATGCATTACCACGCACTATGCGAATGAAATGTTCTCCAATTCGGTTATACCGGTATCCTTGTCAGCAATAAACACGTTTGCTAATCAAATGGATTGACAAGGAAGCGCTTTAAAAAGGATCATAAAAGATCTTATCCGATGATCATAACTAACCCATAATAAGATATTGTTTTATTTTGTTGGGATGATCAACAAGACATTACTTTATTTTGATAAATGAAGATTCACTCACTGTTTAAGTAACGAATATTGGTATGTCCATGAGTACATACTTTTATTTATAACACATTAACACGAGAGCAAACATATCTTTATGTACAATATTCTTTTATCTTGGAATAATAAAAATATAAACCATTGGCGATATTTGAATACTGATATGTTTCTAGGTTATTTAAATTAATCATTTGAAAAGAGTATTTTTATAAATGATGTGTTTATGATAGCGTATAATCTCAAGGTTCATTCTGAACAAGCAGTTAAAATGCTTTAAATAATAAAAATATAGAATATCCATTTCTACTAACATATTATCCCAAACTGGGTCTAATAAAAAACATGTTTAATATTATACGAAAATAAGATGATAACATAATACCTAAGGCATGCACAAGAGATATTTTTAAAAAATATATTATTACAATTATTGAATTTAATTCAAATCCAAGCCAATTTTTAGAAATTTTTATAATAATATGTAAATCGATGTGAATGAATATTCAATGTATATTTGGTTGAATTATTTCATTAACAATTATTTATATATTTTTCTTAAACTTATTTATAATTTTAAAATTTATATTTTTATTTTTAAAAAACCTGTATATAAAATGGATATTTATTAATACTTATCATACTTTTTTTTTAATATAAAGGATTTTATTTAGGATACATTGTTATTACGACACAAATACTCATTTTAGATTGTTTTCTTATATATTTATCTTTATTCCTTTTTTTACTCCAAAAAATATATCACTCATTTTTTTAAAAACATCTCCAACTTCCATATTGATGATGGTAATCTTCTCTTAATTACGAACGTCACATCGATTTCTATTTTAAAATTTTTATAGTTTATTTTTTTTTTCTTTTAAAATATCCAATTCGATTAAATACATAATAAAATCACAACCTGTGACTGGTTTAAGAATAAAACTGTATTTATTCGATATCATCGTTTTTTTATTTTAATTGTGGAATTATAATTTTTATAACCAACGTTTATCAAAACTTCGTAATGTTTTTTATATAAACAATTTAATATTAAAAAAACTATTCGTTCTGATACCTGTACTTTGTATGTCTAACTATCTTTATTATAATCACTACAAAACCTTTTAAATTTAATTAATATCACGGGGAAATTGCATTTTATATCCAAAGGATTCTTAAGAATGGTAAAATTTTAAAAATAATTTATTAAAAGATAACACATTAAAAACACGTGGAATTAAGAATCTTCACAATATTTATATTAAGATGTAGGGAAAGAGAAAATGATATTTATAAAAAATATTATTTTTACTATCTATTTTATAAATACAAAAATTATTTAATAAAAATTATATTTAAATTATAAAAACTTTTTTCACAAAATATATAGATTGTCATAGTTTTTTTTTAAAATTGTTTAATAAAAAGTAATATTTTTTTCTTATGATATTGATCAATCCTTTTGTTCTTTTATAATAATCAGTATATCATGACAAATGACTTCTTTATATATGGATAATATACTGGCTAATTGTTACTATAATCTTATAAGTTACAAAAAGTAACATAAGGACCAAATATTGTAAAAATAGATAGAAAAAGAATGAATAACATAGTTTGTTTTATAACGAATAATCGATATTACATATAGTAGATGCTTAATAAAATAAAAAAAATTTTAACAAAGTATTATTTATTGATTATTTTTACATATTATTTATATATCCATCTTATTTATTTTATTTCTATATTTTGAAAAAAATAAAAATAATATTTTAAAAATTTTTTTTATTTTACCCTTAATTTCTTATGAATGATTAAGTAGAATAATTGATTCATAGAATTATAATGACAAATATGTTTTTAAGTCATTGATGTGTTTAATATCAGCATAATATTGATATTACATATTTATTTATATATTATATGTTAGAAATATTATGATAAATTTAAGATAGTTAGTTCGTTTTATTTTTAACTTTTTTGAATGTAAATTGTACCGATTATTTTTTTATGATATAAGGTTTCTTTTTGTATACTGTTTCTAAAGGTTTGTATTTGTATCAAAGTCTTTTTAACAATACTAAATTTTCATTGTTTATTTCGTTAGTTTTATAATTGGAATTTGGATTTCTTATTATATTCATATTGTATTTTTGTTTATATTATTCATCTATTAGATACATTCCCATAGTTTCCGCGGATTTGTTATATGTTCTATTTTTTATATAAGAGAATTTAGTTAAGGTGCGGTACTATTATTTATACTACCTTTCCTACTATATTTAACATATTTTTTTCGTTTTTATTCAATTCCCAATCTGATATATCAGCTTCTCTGGGGAGGATCACAACAAATCTTCTCCTGGCCGGTTGCGGCCCACCATGGTCTGGGACCGTTGGTTCTTGGAGGTATATAATAATTTAACAAAATATTTTTTAAATTTTTTATAGATTAAAATTAGTTCCCTGGTCACTTTATTCATCAGGGTTTCTGTGGCCTTCTATATACTCATTTAAAATTATATTTCTTATTTTTACTATATTATGTAGATACGTGGCCGTAGCCACAAGTATCTTTAATTGCTGCGGACCAGCAGCTTCCCACTCTCCCCCTAAGAGTACCCCCAGAAGACTTGGATTGTCTTCTGGTGGATTTGAAATGCTAGCAGATAAGGCTCGTAGCACAATATTGTCCTCTGACCTTATCCAACTAAATGCTTCTTCTCTTTGTAGAGCCCATCTAGAACATACCCACAAGAGATGAAACATCGTCTCTCTTCCGCCACCGCAGAAGGGACAGGACTGTCTATATCTGCTGTCAATCCTTCCTGACACAGCCATTCTATAAGAGAGATAAAATGTTCCAATACGTAAACGTATCAAAGCCATCCATCCACTATAGAGGTGGTTCTTGGCTGCTAACAGCTTGGGTGGGATCAGACGTATATTACCACACTCTCTGATCCTCCCTATGACAGACCTATCCCGAGAGACCTCTCTGTTCCTGATCACGTCTGCGATTAACTCCACTTTCTTATGATCAGGAATACGAGATTCAAGCACTGCATGCCCAAACCTTTTTAGCCATCTAGCGGATCTGGAGACCTAAGTGGCACATCTTGTTCTAGGGAAGGCTCCAATCAATGAAGAAATCCAAGTACTTGAATTTCTCCATTTCAAAAAAACCTCTAATTCTCAGCTTAGCTACTCTTGTCTGAATAGACTCAAGACCAAGTTCAGAAAAAGCAGCCCGTCTGCAGTAGTTACTTGGTGCACTAAGAATCGTACGAACCGAGTTGTCCATTACTCTCTGCAGGGGACTGACCCTAGACGCTGACATTCCGTACAGCTCAGCTCCATAAGTTGCAATCGGTACAAGTACTGACTTAACTATCTGGACCTTCACTGGTACAGGAACGTTCTTCCTATTGAGAAATCCAGCCATTGAAAAATAAGCACGACGTGCTTTCTCTTTCCTATCCTCAATGATAGCATCAAGGCAGAGAGTCTGAGTAAATGGCATGCCGAGGTAGGTATACCTATCCACAACTGGCAATGGACTGCCATTGAATTCAAAGACATTGCTGTCTTCTCCTCCAACTACCATCACTCCACATTTCCCAATGTTGAGTGCCATCTTCCAAGTCTGGCACCACTTCTCAATTCTTTTAATGCTGTCCTCTAAGTCAGGCTTAGAA
>LDOQ01000034.1:0-13396 GCA_001887945.1 Spraguea lophii | reverse complement strand
CTATTAATATTTTCTATATCCTTAATTATGGTATCATAAAATGTATCTTCTCTGATATATTCTATTTTATCTATTCCAGATATTCTATAAAATTCATCTGTTATGTTCATAGGGTTATAAAAATATTGCCAGATGTAAATTCTTCATTTAATAAGAAAAAAATATAAAAATATTATTTTTTCTTCCTCTGATAGAAATATAACAAGAATATGGTTGAAGTATAATTACTAACAAATATTAAAATAATAAAAATATATCCTAATATATTAATAATATATTATTGAAAACAAAAATAATATTTTTTTATAGCAGAATTAATTTATTTTATTCCATCTTCATTCTGTTTATCACCTGCTTATACTCTACCTGTTGATTTGTTATTGGTACGTATGCTCCTCCACTCACCTTCTTTCCGCAGAATCTACATGACCATATTCCTATTACTTCTCTCTTTACGGTAGTTTTACCACAGAAGCTACAGCAGTATCTTTTACTCTGTGCATTCATACAAATCATAGCTCTTCTTTTTAAAGATGATCCATATCTGCTACCATATTTTCCTGTAATACCTACTTTCTTTGTTTTTCTACTCTAAAAATTAATAATGTTAACTTACCATTTTGTTAAGGATAAAAATATTTTTTTTATAAAAATAAAAAAATAAAATTTTTTATTAAGACAAAATATTTATCTGGATATTTTTTGTTTTATTGTTATTTCAGTTTCTAACTTTTATTTATAAATAATTTTATAAGTTTTATATCTTAATTTAAATAAAATATACATTTTTATTTTAAAATTATATATTATCACATTTTTAGGTGTGGATTTGTATATATGCTAATATTTCATCTAGTATATTGAGTAACTTGGTAAATTTACTATTTAATCTAATAGCTATGTGTTATAATATAATGAATATTAATTTTAATGTATTACTAAGTATATTGAATATGTTATTATATTATTTAACCATATAAATAATAATAAAATTATATAATTATTTTGAATCATAATAGCATATAAAATATAATATATAATAACATTCGAAACTCTTAATCTTCTTTCAAAAAAAATTATGACCGTCTTCTAAAATAATGTAAATAACAATATAACTTATTGGATTTTTTATAAAATTTATGATTACCTTTTGATTTATTAAATTCTACCTTTATTTTAAATATTAGAATTTTTATTTTTAAAAAAATTATAACCACTTTTCAAAAAATAGGTAGTATTTATATTGAAAAATATCGAATATAAGATAATAATAATTGTAATTAGAGAAAAAATAATTAATCTAAAGAAATAAATGAATTATTAATTTATGAAATTATAAATATTTTTAAAAATACGAGATAAAAATTGAAAATGTTTGTGTTAATGATTTAAAGGAATTTTTAAAATAAGCAATATTCGATAATTTCTAAATCAAAATATAATATATATTTCCAGATAATATTAATAAAATAACAGAAGATATAATCATCATATTCATTAAAACCAAAAGCTATTGAAATATTTAAAAGAAATTATTCACATAATTAAACTCTATAAAGTATATGTTTTAAAAAAATAAACGTTAATATACGAAATAAAAATGTTTTTATTTTCTTAAAAAATGAACTTAAATAAAATAATAACATACGTATTATGCTCTCCCATTAGAACCAAATCAATAAAATATCTATAGAAAATAGAGATTTCCACTTCTTGTAATGAATTCGTTATCCAATGTAATCAGTTATTTTATTATTAAACTTTTTAATATTACTGAATACTTTTTTTTGTTTTCTATCAAAAGAGAAGAAAATCTATTATTCCTATATTAATATTGGATCATCCAATATCACATAGAACATTTATATTAAACATAATTTTTATATAAATCGATTTTTAAATAATTAAAAAAGAAAAACCTCTAACAAATTAAAAAATCAACTTAACTAGAAAATAAATGGTGTGTTATTCTTAACTGGTCTCCATATATAAATTGTATGGTCCTCGATTTTCATTCAAATGAATTACAATTTATTAACATATAATATTTACGATACAGAATTGATATAATATCGTTAGCGTTTATTGTTATAATAAGGCAAGATGAGATTAATGCATATATATAACATGGATAATAAAATAAATTTTTATATTTATATGTTTGAATTAGACTTTTAAAGATAAATTAAAAAGGAATAATTAAATTTCTATTTTTAAGAAATAAAGATAAGTTTATGTATATGTAAGTTATACTAATAAAAGTATATTAAGATATATTAATATTATTGTATAATACATTAATATATCTTCCTATAAAGCTACAAAATCCATGTAAATAATATGCGCAAACTAATCAGGATATAGTGATATTCATTCAATTACTGATTAGGACGTAATATGAATATACAACTGATCAAAATAAAAATGTTTATTATTTAAATGAATAAAATTAAATAAAATATATCTTGAAAGAAAAATACCTCTACTTCTCCTAATAATAACAAATTACAAAATTATTCTATAAATATTATAATATGATACATCCTATACAAAATATATTTAAGATATAAAAAAAATATATTTAAACTTATTAATAAACTTTTAATCATTTTAATCACCTATATAAAATATTGCTTCAGGTTCACGTTTAACATCATTTCCTTCCATATTTCTATGTGGTGTAAAATATATTCCATTATTATCTTTTATTATTTCTTCTGCATCTTCTTCTTCATCGTCATTTTCGTTTATCTGTCCTAATGAATTATCATAAATACTTTCTTTTAGTTTAGATATAGCATCTTGTATCCCAGTTTTTCTTTTTATTTTATAACCACCATAATTAATTATCCCACTTGTATTATTATCATAATTTATATTTTCTGTATCTCCTAAATCATCGATATTCGTACATATATCACTTTTATTTTCTTCATCATGTAAAGAATATGGATATTCTACATCCTCGAAATCTTCCAACTCTTCTATACCATTTAAAGTATCTATATCATCTACACGATTATTATATATTCCTTCGATAACATCAATAACATAATCACACAATTCTTCATATCTCAATAACTCGTTAGGATATTTAGATAATCTATTTAATGTTTTGCATTGTATCTCATATTTTATCTGTGATATATCTTTGTTACATATTTTATCTAATTTATAAGTATCTTCTTTTAATAATTTATCATACCTATCTTTTAATTTTTCTACATGAAAATAATCTTTATCCGTAATTATATCGATAGAATACAATCCGGGAATAACAATACTTTTATATTTTTTTATATTATTTTCTAAATATTCAGTTATATAACATATATATTCTACTATCATAGTAGTAATATATTTATCATAATCTATAACCACTTCTTTACCATCTTTATATATTGTATTTATTTCTTTATGAGAAATACTATCAGATTTATGATCTTTAGAATCATTGGAAATACTATTGGATTTAGAATTTTTACATTCATTAGAACTTTTATCAGAATATTTTTTATCTTGATTTTCATCCAAATCTTCCTGATAATCTTCATTATCATCGTTTATAAATATATCTTTATTTTGCATTATCTCATAAAATATTTCCACTAACTCATCTATTTTCCCTATGGTGTTATTTATACTTTCCATCATATTTTCTTTTGTTTCACTTATTAATTTATCCATATCTTTTATTTTTTCATTACCACGTGAATACAATATACAATCCTCATCATTAAGAGCAAGCAGATTATCTTTATCATGTGAAAACCTATTAGTTCTGCATCTCCATCGAAAGACATACGCAGGAGTAACATAACATAGATATACGAAAGATAAGATATAGACCATATATATTATAACCATAGTATCTATATATATATAATATATATATATAACATATTAATATAGAAATATTTCTATATAAAGATTATACCTTTAATAGTTGTAATAATATAATTATAATCATGAATACAGTGGCATTATAATACTATATATCGCATTATAATAGTAAAGAATAATAAATAAAAAGTTATATTCATTAATCATATTATTTTATAATAAAATTAACTACACTATCACAATTCAAAAATCAGGTGTAAAAATCGTATACATTATTTTTTAAATCTTTTTATGTTTCTAAAATATTTCTCCTTATATAGACATAAAAAAAGTTACAACGATTAATCATATTGTAATAAAAACAAATATAACATATTATTCTAAACACTTTCTATTTTTGTAATAATTTTTAATAAACTGGTTTTTATTTCATGACTCATTTAAGAACAAAAACATACATTAGCATTTCGCGAAGCCCTAAATGATTTTTATTCTGATTAATTAATCTATTCTGATTGATTTTCTTTTTCATTTTAATTAACATTTGTAACTTCTTATATACAGCTATTAATATTTATATTCATTCCAATTCTAATATACTTTAATATCTTACATTTATTCATTAAATATCTAACTCTTACTTATTTGTATCGTCAATCCATTTATTATGTATTAAAATATATCTTATTAACTCATATATTACTTATTTTACTCTATTTTACCATTTCTCTATTTCCTTTTTATTTCTTCTATATCAAAACGAGAAAAGCATTCTTTTTCCTGTTATTAAATTATTTGTTTTTATTTTCCTATAATAAATTTTTTTTACCTTTAATTATTTTTTTCCATCAAAAGAAAAAAAGAATGTTTCACATTTTTATCATTATATTAATTACTTTTTTGTTTTCCTACCCGAGAAGAAGAAGAAAACTTTTCCATTAATTTATTTTACAAAATTAATTCTTTTTTTATTTTCAAACGCTAAAAAATTATTTCTTATAAATTTATTCCACCCTAAAAGAAAAATGGAACCATCATCAAAAGATTACAAACTATGTCTTGAAACATTTCAAAAGTTGAAAAAAAATGCCAATGCCCAACCATTTCTCCATCCTGTAGACTATGTTACACTCAATATTCCAGATTATCCCGAAATTATTAAACATCCTATGGATCTATCAACAGTGAAAAAAAAATTAGAGACAAAGGAATATGAAAGTCCAGAGGATTTTAAAAATGATATTATATTGATTATAGATAATTGTTTGTTATATAATCCAGAAGGTAATTATGTTAATAAAATGGCTAAAGATTTTCAGAAATATTTTAATTCGATTTGGCATGTGAAAAAAGAGAAGAAGGAAGATAGTCCGTTGATGAAAATACATCAGGAATTGGAAAAAGTAAAATATAAAAAATACAATTGGCCATTTTTAGAGCCAGTGGATATCAAATTAATTCCAAATTATAAAAAAATAATAAAAAATCCTACAGATTTACAAACAATCAAGAAAAAAATAGAAAATAATGAATATTCAGATATTTCTGAATATAGAAATGACCTAAATTTAATGATAAAAAATTGTTTTAAATTTAATTCCGTAGACTCAGAAGTCTACAAATGTGGAGAAGAAATGGAAAAACTTGTTAAAAAAATATTTAATGAAGAAGAGAGTGATGAAGTTCAACGACTAAAAACAAAAATAAAAGACCTTGAAAAAAGATTAGAAAAATACGAAAAAAAGAAATTTAAAAAATACAATTCAGAAAACAGAGTAAAGCTTGCAGCAGAAGTACAAAAACTTGATGAAAATAATGCAAGAGAAATAATCTTGATACTAAAGGATTACAACCCCAATCTAGAATTAACAGATAAAGAAGAAATAGAAGTAGATTTTGGAACATTACCAGACCATGTTCTAGAAGAAATAGAAGATAAAATAAAAGTTGAAAGTGAATCTGAGGAAGTATGAGTGTTAATTAAAATATTTTATTCTTAAATAAATTTTATTCGGAATATTAATTATTGTGATATGCATGTAATGATTTGAAGATGTACGTGTAATGATATAAATGTAATGATAAAAATATATAATGATTATTATAATGATATGAATGTAATAATAAAAATATGTACATATGTTGGTAGAATATTTTATTTTTTATTAAATTATCATAAAATAATAATATTCATAATTATATACAATGTATAATTATTATTACACTCAGATCATTATAATATAAATATTATTTCTTTTAATTATTTTATTTTTTACAATTTCATTTATAATTACGTAATAAATATCAGGTAAAAAAAAATAAAAAAGTTATGGATTTATTATATAAAAGTGGTATAATAAGATTTAAATAAAAGTTGATAATCCCATCAAAATCACTATACTTATTAAACCTAACAGATTGGATATGTTTATATTTGATAAAGAGAATAATAGGATGAAGATTGTTGATATTAAAATTAATGTTTAGACAGTTTTAAGAAAATAGAAACTGAAATATACAGAAAATATAATTTATTACTATATATGAATTGAAATCTATTTACAAGACAAATGTAAAAATAATGTTATGTGTATTAACATAACTTAAGATAACTAAATTTAATAATAAAATTATGAGTAAACTAAGAATGAAAGTACTTATATAACATTTATAATTTTCTAATTCAAAATAAATATAATTCTCTAATTCTCTAATTCTAAAATATAAAATATTTATTGTTATAATGATTTTAAAACAAAAAGCTGAAACGTAATTTACAAACCATTTTCTTCTTCACCATAAAATTTTTTTACCCATATGAAACAGCCCTGCAAGTTTTTTCTCTCTGGCCACTGTAAATACGGGCGATCATGCAAAAATCTACATTCCATAAACACTGATCTATTAGACCCTCCATCATGGTTATTTACATGTTATCGTCAATTACCATTAGTAGATATTACTGCAGAAGAACTTAGATACAGAAGTATGACAACAGAACCAGAACTTTTTAAACAACAGTGGAATCAAGCTTTAAATAATAATAAAAAAATTATAATGAATAGACTTAATACATTAGAAAAAAATGCATACATACAATCATACACAAATAGAAATATCGATATAAGAGATAAAAGAAATAATAAATATTTTATAAAATATAAAACTAGTGAGGAGAAAAAAGATAGAAATATCGTAAATGAGGATATAATAGATTATAATAAAAGAGATTATAATACGTATGATAGAAATAATTATAATAACGAGGATATAATAGATTACAGTGGTAATAAGCATGATAGAAAAGAATATAATGATGGTAAATATGATAGAAGAAATAAAGAATTTTATAATGATGGCAATAAGCATGATAGAAGGAATAAAGAATTTTACAATGACGGTAATAAACGTAATAGTTATAATGATGGTAATAAATACGGTAAAAAAGAATATAATGATGGAAATAAATACGATAGAAATACTTATATTGATGGTAATAAACATAATAGAAATACTTATAATAATGACGATAAAAAAAATTATAATAAAAATAATAAGTATGATAGACGAGATTATACCAATGATGGTAACAGGAGAGAATATAACGATGGCAATAGAAGAAATTACAATGACGTTAATAGAAGAGATTATAATGATAATAAATATGATAGAAGAAATAAAAATTATCCTGAAGGAAAATTTAATGATAGAAATTATAATGATAGAAATTACAACGATAATAAAAACCATGATAGAAATTATAATGATAGAAATTATAATGATAGAAATAATAGAAATAACTATTCAGATATAAATAATGATGATAAAAATATAAATAATGATAATAATTTTAATGATAAATATACCTCTGATACAGCATATGAATCTTTTGGTAATGAAGAATATACATTGAATGAAGATAAAATCAAAGATGAAGATACAACAAATAATTCTTATGGGTTTGGACATATTCCTTATGATTGAAAATATTATTTTATGATTAAGAATATTATTTTAGAATTGAAATAAATTAAATTTAGAATTATATTATTTTTTTATAAAAACTATATTAGATAGATATTACATTATCCAATATTAACATAACTTTATATTACATTAACTTAATATTAACATAACTTTATATCACATTAACTTAATATTAACCTAACCTAACCCTAATGTAGTATTAGATGATAGAATTTTGAGTATGGTATAATTATTATTCTAGTAAATTTAATGGTATTATAATTTAATAATGATAATAGATATTAATTGATATACAAATATTATTATAATTTAATAATGATAATGTATTTAAGTATGTAATACATGTTGTTATACCATATTTAAAATGAACTGATATATTGAAGTTTAAATATTTTATAATTATTACATCAAAGATAAAGTTATAATAATAGTAAATAAACGAAAAACTTCCTCGTTCTCTAATTGGAAAAATTCTTATAATTAAAATATCCAAATAATAAATATTATAATATATTATATTTGTATCAATATTTTTATTTTAAATTATATGTGTATTTATTATTCTCTTTCTCTTTTTAATTTGATTAATTTTATAATATTTATCCTTAGGTGTTGCTAAGGAACATTAGAAAAAGATTATATTGAAAAATATATTCAATCATTTGATACTTAATATTATTAATAATTTTAACATCCTCTATAAAATTATATTTCCATTCTTTTTATTTTTTATGTTTCTTTCAAAGCAAACATAAAAATATGAAGAATATATTTCATCTAACATTAATATAATACTATTTTTATAATATAATTTTCTTTCCAATAATCTGTTATTATTTATTTTAAATATTTTTTAAACTTCTCTTTTATATATTCTATAAATACTTAATACAGTATATATTTGTTTATTAAGTCTTCTAACATTATATTTTCTATATAAAAAATATATTAATAATATTTTAAATAATATTTAAATGTTATTATTATTTTATTTTATATTTAATTTATATTGTTAAGTTAGTAAATTTGAAACAATAATATATAATAATATATTATAACTTACTATCTCCCTTAAACTATCTCTTAATATTATCTCACTTATTATAAATTATAATATTTTTTTGTAATATTATTTTTTCATCCATGTCAATGTATACATTAAAAAAAGATTTTCTTGAAGGTAAATCTTATCCTAAGACACCATCACGTCGTTCTTCTTTTAAAACAGAATTTGATGATAATAATTTAATTTTTATTGAAAAAACAACACACAAAAGAATGTCTTTGGAGTGTAATGATTATATTTATTTTAAAGATAAAATAGAAATATTAGATTCTATAGATAATAGAATAGATAAATATACTTTGTATTTTAAAGAAGGAGAAGGAGATTTTGGTGCAGTGTTTGCAATAAATATAAAGAAGAAGGATGTAGATAATATAAGAAATATTGTGGTGGAATATATGGTAAATAATGAATTTTGTAAAAATGAAATAGATAAATTGTATTTCAAGTACATCACTGCCATGAATGTGGTAGATAAGAGTGATATGGATGATACGAAGATAGATGTGGTAGATAAGAGTGATAGTAAGATGGATGATATTAAAATCGATACTAAGATAGATGAGAGTAATAACGATATTAAAATAAATAATAATACCGAGAATAACAAAGAAAACTATAATAATTTAGAACACAGAAAACGTGTAAAAACCAATAACCCCGCAGACAATCATAATACTACAATACCACCTATAACAAACAATACAACAAACAACCAATTAACAAACTTTAACTTTAAATGCTTAAAAATCAGTAGTAAATTTTATTCCGGCGCCGAAGAAAAGTCGAAAATCCTTAAAGAAATAAACCTACTTTTCGATCTTACACCATCATCCAACATAATAAAAATATGCTGTGCATGGGAACAAAGAAGAATATTTTTTATAGAAATGGAATATTGTATATTAGGAAGCCTTAGAAATCTTATTACGAGTATTTATTATTACAAAAAAATATATTTTCATAAAAAACTAATATATTTTATTATCGTAGAAATATGCAATGGTTTAATAGAATTAAAAAAACATAAAATAATACACTGTGATATAAAACCGGAAAATATTTTTGTAAATTTACCCTTAAGCGTAAAAATAGGAGATTTTAATATCAGTAGGAAAATTAATGAATATTTGGATGAAGAGGGTGATAGGAAGTATATGCCAGTAGAAGCAAATAATGAAATATTTGGATATTTTACAGATGTTTATTCTTTAGGGTTGATTGTTTTGGAAATGGAGTTAGGTATTATTTTACCAGTGGATGATAATTGGGATAATCTAAGAAATAATAATTATAAAGGATTGCATATGGAGGTATTGGAAGATAGAGAGATTATAGAAAAAATGATAGATAAAGATTATAAGAAAAGAATAGACATAGAAGATGTACATAAATATTATAAAATGAAGATTCAATGATTATAAGAGATTATAAGATTATAATGGATGTGGGATTATTATAAGAGAAAGCGTGATGAAGATTATTATGATAAAATAAAGAAAATGATTGTTAGTTAGATTATTATTTCATTTTAGTAATTAAATTATTTTTATTATTTTTTTTATTCTCTCCACTATTTACAACCACTCTCTACTCTACTCCACTAACCACTCACCCTCTACTCACCATACTCCATTAACCACCCAAACTTTACACACTCACAATCATTTAATTTTAAATTACAAAAACATTTACCCTTAATGTCTTTTCAAATAGATTACAGTCTTACAGTATTCAGTTCTAAAGGTACATTAGAACAATGCGACAATGCATTGATGGCGGGTCTTAATGGCAGTCTTAGTGTGGGTATGGCTAGTGGTGATGGTTGTGTTATTGCTTCTTTAAAGAAATTTCCTTTATTGGTGGAAAAACAGAATTTAAGGAAGGTTTTTAAAGTCTGCGAAAATATTGGTGTAACATTTTCTGGTTTGCAAATGGATTTTAGAATTTTGTTGAAAAAAATGTTAAAAATGGTGGAAGATTATAAAGAAATTTATGGGAAGTATCCGTATGTGGATGTGTTTGTACAAAATTTAAGTAGGATTTTTCAAGAATATACTCAAAAAGCTGGTTATAGGCCTTTGGGGTTGTTGGTGTTGATAGTGGGAAATACTTCGGAAGGATCATTTTTATATCAAATGGAGCCTAGTGGGTCTTTTAGGTGTACTGAATTTTGTGCGATAGGAAAAGATTATTCGGAGGCGTTGAAATTCTTGGAAAGGAGAAGAGAAAAATTGGAAGATAATATTGTTACTGCTATTCATTCTATACGTGAATATTCGGGAAGTGAGATTAATTGTGATGATGTGGATGTTGGGATTTTACAAAATGGGAAATTTACAGTAATTGAACGCGATGAGTTAAATGATATATTTTCTATGCATAATTTGGAAAAATAAAAGTTGTTAAAATGTTATGTTCTAGAATATTGTTCTTTTTATAATTTATATTCAAATTTCTTTAATTTCAATTAATATTACGATATTGGAATATTCGGGTTTATTTTTATCTATTGTGATTTATTATAGTTTGAGATTGTTGGGTTAGGTTAGGGTAAATTTGTATTAATAGGATTTATCACAGTTATATATTAATTTTATATTATATTATGTTTCAGAATATTAAGATTATACGTGTTATTTAATTATCCTTGTTCTAGTTTTAATGAGATTCTTGAACATAATATTAGTCGAATTTAATCAATATATATATTATAATTATGCTAGATAAGCATTACTTCAGTTTAATAGTTAGAATATAGCAGAATGTATTGTAAAGCAACTCTATCAAACTTTTACTCACTTAACCACATTTTTTCTTCTTGATTGTTTTTTCTACATTTTTTTTTGTTTTGAAAATTTTTTTCTTAATAAAAAGATTTGATTTCGCCAGATTTTAAATTTGGTTAATATTCCATAATTACTGGGTAAACGGATTATTTCAATAATTTTATAAACGTTCTTTAGAACAATTTTTATAGTTTTTATTTTAAAATAAAATATGACTAATTTAAAAATATTTCTTTGTATTTTATAAACGATATTATTAAATAAAATATAAATTTCAACAAATCTTTTAATTCTCAATCTATTTATAAAAAAATAACTTTAATTATAAATAGGTCCTTTAAAGCAAGGTTAACAATAAAAAATGATTTTTACATTCCACAGATAAAGTATGTTTACATATTCGAACATCTCAATTGTAAAAGGAGATTCGTTGTATTCTACAATATTAATTGTAATATTTCATATGAAAAAAAATTAAATAGATTTTATTTTTATATACAAAAGTATAATTGTTAAACAATATTAAAATGGAAGTAATATCAAATATTGTATAATAACAATATTATAATTATTTTTTTAATATTTTTTTTATTGGCTGTCAAAACTTTATATTTTTTTATTTTGAATTTAGAGATCTTTTGGGTTTTTAACACGGGATTTTCTCGCCCCACAATGAAACTCAGCAAGATTTTATGTTTTATTATGAATTTTTTTATGTTCTTTGATATTACTTTACAAACAGGGAGTATAACAACACCAACAAGACCAAAACAAATACCACTTACAGCAACACCAACAACAAATGAACAAGCACCCGCAAATAAACAGGTACAACCAACAACAACACCTGCACCTACACCAGTACCAGCAAGACCAAAAAAAAGAAGAGCACCACAATCACCACAACAAATACCACCAGCAAAACCTGCAAATGAACAAGTCCCCGCAAATAACCAGGTACATCCAACAACATCTGCACCTACGCCAGTATCAGCAACTACACCAAATGAACCAGCAACAATAAATGAACAGACACCAACAACAAATGAACAAACAGGAAAAGAAAATGGATTTGGTGATAAATCATTTTGGATAGTATCCGTTCAGATTATACTATCAGCACTCATTATTTATTCTTAAATAAATATATTTGAGTATTATTTTTTATTTTTTTAATATTAAAATTATATATCTAATGTATTTAACATTAAAAAAATTTATTAGTTTTGAATTTTGTAAGGTATAAAAATTTATTTTTTTATAAATTTTTAATAATAATTTATTTTAATTGTAGTTAGAGAATTATAATTATGATCATATATTTTATTATAAGTATATTAAGATTATGTGAAGAAGAAATAAAACTTGTGAAGAAAATAAATTAAACGAACTTTTTTTTATTAATAAAGCTTTTATTCATAGAAGTTTCCTGGATGAGTGTGGTCTACAATGGTTTATAATCTCGAATTCCAAAAACATATTTAAACTTATATTGATTAATTTCATTATAAATATGCATTAATCTTATTACTTTATAATCCAAATGTTAGAATGTTTTACAAGATATTACAAAATCACAATCTATTTTTTTTTACGAATGAAACTTTTATTTATCAAAGCTTCCTGGCCGGTTGCGGCCTACCATGGTCTGTGACCTTCGGTTCCTCGAGCGAAATTAAACTTGTACTAACTGGTTTCGCTACAGATATGC
>LDOQ01000102.1:0-21619 GCA_001887945.1 Spraguea lophii | reverse complement strand
TAACCAACAATATTATTAGTATCGTTGGATATTGAGAAATTAAAATACAAATTCTTAATTTATCGGGATAGTCGATGGAGCAAAAGAAGGGGGGAATGATATTCCTTTGAGATTCAAGGGAAATAAAAAGATAGATTCTTATGAAATAAAACCCTTATATATGGATAAGAAAGATAGTTTTAACAACAATATAAATATTATAAATAAAAAATATTAGTAATAGAGGTAACATAAGCATAAAAATATTTATATAAAATGTATTAAGATAATTGTTGATAATATAACAAAAAATAATGTATTTTATTTCAATATAAAATATTTCTTTTTTTGAAGTAATGTTCTACATTTTTTTATTTACAGATAAATTTTATAATATCAGGTAAATATTTTTAATAGTAAATTATGTTAAATTATGTTATAACAAATAAAATAAATATATACTTAGAAATTAAATAAACAAAATTATTAATGCATCTATTCAATCTAAAAAAATCTCTTTTCGAATTTCTTTCTATAATATTTTTATTTATAATATAGATATAAGGTTTCCAGGTTAATGTTAAATCATTTCCTATTTAATTTAATAAAATGCTGATTTTTTATTCTTTTATTATTTTTGAATAAATATTACTTTAAAATATACAAAAATATATACATCACAAATTAAGGTGTTTAATAATAAAATATAAATGATATACGAATAATCAAACAAATACAAGAAAAGAAATAATTACAATCAATACTCCTTAGAAAAATACCAGACGGATTGAGAGCAAGAATTATACTATTATAAAAATCGGATATATTACTGGGTTATAGAAAATGTTCTTAGTACAAAAGGTCAAAGAATATACAATATATATCGATGATTTTTAATTGTGAAGGTCGAAATAAAAAAAGAAGATTAGAAATAACAAACCCCGAAATTATACATTGAGATGAAATAAAATATAATTTCAAAAAATCAAAAGAATCTATTCCCATAGCACGCAAGATCTTATAAAACATGTATTTTTTTTTTTTTAATGAAACTTTTATTTATCAAAGCTTCCTGGCCGGTTGCGGCCTACCATGGTCTGTGACCTTCGGTTCCTCGAGCGAAATTAAACTTGTACTAACTGGTTTCGCTACAGATATGCATTAATCTCATCTTACCTTATGCTCCAGAGTGTTAGGATTTTGCGTCTGGTGCACGTCGCCGCCCCCACTTCCAGCTCTTAAGGAATTCCCAGCCTCTTTCGTTGCATAGTATTGGCCGAGTCACAAATCAATACAGGGATTGCAACTACATCAGCTGAACACTACTTTAATCTAGTAGCGGGGCCGTCATACAAGGCACAGCTATGCTGCACTATCGAAACCTCACCCACTCAACAACCTTTTTCTTCTCTTCTGCGTTTATTATTTTTTTTTGTTTTGAAAATTTTTTTCTGGATGAGGGATTCGAACCCGCCAGGCTTGGGGTTTGGTTACCACCCCACGACCACTGGGCCAGGCGGGACTAAAATTATTATAAAACATGTAAACATGAAATATATTGTATTGGTAGGTAAATTTACAATAGATCGCACATTACAAACTTTTATTTTTATTGGGAAAATGGTTACAATTATTCATGAAAGGATAAATAATGAAGTACAATAGAAAAACACAAAGGGTTTGCCAAGAAATAATTTGATAAGATATAAGAAATAGATATTAAGAATTTTATTTGCGTATATGAAATGGGCTCTAATGTTTTTACGGAACCTAAATGTGGCTGAGTGTTTAAAAACATCGTCACCATGACAATATCAAATATATGGATAAAAATATATCTGTAATGTTTCAATTAGTCGGTATTAAAAATAAACTATTATAATAATCATGATCTCGTAATTGAAATAGATTTTAAAATTATAGTATCAAATTTAATATGAAAGTATTTATAAAAAGTATGTTACAACATATTTTAATAATTGACAATCCCAGAATATATAATTATGGTAAAAAGAAAATAAATAGAAATATGATATTGGCACCGTATTTATTTTAACTTAATATCATTAAAAACTGTTTCCCTAAATGAAAAAATTATGTTTCACAGCAAGAGTCAAATAACGAAAGACAATTGAATAATTTTATTGAAAATAGGGTTGGTAAAAAATGAAGAAGACCTCGATGGGTATTAGGAAGTTTTTTAGGAGTTGTTGATATATATAAGCAAAACCATATTAATTAATTAAAATTTTTTTGTTTTTTTAAATCAAATAGGAAAAGATTTAAAATCAAACAGGGAACTTTATAAATATAAAAAGAGGATAGTTATTTAAGATAGATATTTTATATTATGTTTTTATCACGATAAATTATACTTATATTTTCCAAGTGATATTTTATTTTTGTAAATGAATCTGTGGATTGATAGATTAACGAGAATTCTATAACGAAAAAATTTTTTTATTAAATAAAGTATATTTAATGTTTCATCAAGTGTTAGAAATATACCCTTGATATTTAATTATGATTATATCAAAATATCTTTTTAAGGGTATTGCGGAGTTTTGACAATGATGAAAAGTTATGAGAATAAGTTTTAAAAGCGATGAAAATATATCTGATAAATAAAAGAATACCAAAGCATAAAATATTTGTATGTTTATTATGTACATATTTTAAATTATAAATTTATAAATTTAGATAGAAAATATTTTTGTTGCATTAATATTTAAATTATGATATAAATAATTTATAACGTAATCTATAATACTTTGGTAATTGGAGATTTTTAAATAATAATTTAGGAAGTTATAAAGGTTATCAAACTTTTAAGCACATGTTTTACTTTTGATATCGTAATAATATAAGAAAATGATTATTATAAAATAATTGTAATATGGATTAGATGAAATCCAATATACATATTAAAACATAATTAAAATATGAAGTTGAAATCTAGATTTTCTGTTTTTCAAATGAAAATAACAATATATAAAGAATAATTTTTATATATCCTAAGTTAAAAATAATTCATTAGATAATGGAAATATTTTGATTTGCAAATGTTGATTTTATTTTTAGGAAAATATGAATTTGAATTTAACCATAAACCATTAGAAATTGTAAATCTAATCAAATAGATGATATCGATCATAAAAAAAATTATGAACAAAGAAAATGTTTTGAGAATTGGAAGATGTAGTAGTAACGAATATAACAGAGTTATATATTACTTGAGATGATTTTAGCGTTATTCTACTCATTTAATATAAATTGAATCGATATTATTATTAAATAAAAATCTTGTAATATATGTTAATATTTATTTAACTTTCTTGTATATTTTAACCATGAATTAAAATTCCACTAACAAATTATCAGTTGTATTAACTAATAAAAATGAGTAAATACAGAATAATAAATTTTTAAAAATTAACGTGTTTATTTTATCATTTATATATACTTTTTATAAACAATAAAACTCGGTTAGATCTTATGTTTTACTTTGAATTTTTTTATGCTTTTTAGCATTAATATTCTATAAATAGCAGGAATATCAGTAAAGTTGGCAGTTGAACTATTAAATCATAAAATCAATGTTACAAGTGAGAAGAAAAATGGGTTCGGAGGCATTTCATTTGGCACGGGTTTCATTCAGCGTATGCTACTAACACGCATTATTTATTCTTGAATAAATATATTTGAGTAAAAAATTATGAATCAAAAGCCATAACCTACAATATGTCGCAATTGATTAGGAAACCTTTATAAATGAAAGTTTTATTAAAAAAATAAAAAAGATATAGGGTAATTCAGAAAAAAAGTGAATTCAGAAAAACAATCAAAGAATTCGGAAAAAAAGATAAATTTTTTATTAAAATAAAATGTATTTATTTTGATAAATTACGTATATTTGGAATCTTCTTTGATATACACGGTTTAAACATTTTCACGTATCTTTTTTTAAAATACTATATTTTCACCCTAATGGTTGTACAAAGGAAAGCGTATATTACTGTAACAGAAGATCTCTTTGAGCTGGTAAACGTATAATGGCAAACATACTCTCGTATCGTTTGTGAGGATAACTAATCTCAGTCAGAATTCTATTTATAAACTGTTGAGACTTTTGACGAAAATCCCTCTGCAGCGTTTGTGGATTATAGTAACAAAAAACGTAGAAACCGAAGAATAGGGAGGCTGAGATTACAGTTATCCGAGATATCTTTGCTGTGGATAACTTTTTAATCCAAATCAGTGCCCGTGAAGAATATATAACAAGGATGGGTTATGTATCACAGTCTACTATCCATAGAACTGTTAGGCTAGTGGTATAACTAGAAAAAGGTTGAAAAAGAGGTCTCCTGGTCCTCTCAGATGATCATAGAAGACAAGTTATTGGTTATTGCTCTACACTTCTTGGGATGAGAGACAAAACAATTTTATTCTTAGATTAATGTGGATTTAACCTACATGTGAATAATTCGTATGGATATAGCCCAGCAAATATACCAGCCGTTACTTATGTTGCATCGAGTAAAGGTCAGAATATTTCCATGTGTGCTATTCTTTCACCAGTTTGTATAATACACCATAAGATTTTAGATGGCGCATATAATGTGGAGCGTTTTAAAATATTTATTAAAGGGCACATGATAAAGGAATATTTATGGAAACACAATGTTAATATTGGATAACGTTAGGTTTCATAAAACCAATGAAATATTATCCTATTTAACAGAAAAAAATACAAGGTATTTGCCTATATACTCACTAGAATTTAATCCAATAGAGAACATCTTTAATTGTCTTAAAAGTTACATATCAAACAAAAGACCAAGGGCAATTAAAAGGGATATTTTAAAACAATATATCCTAGAAGTTGTAAATCGTTTTAATGTAACAATACTGATTTTTTTAGAAGGTTTTATACCAAAATGTGGGAGGAATTGAGTAATGTTTTTAATGATATATTTTTAATATGATATAAGTAATTTATTAAAATATAGGGTTCCCCGTTTATTTTTTAATATTTATCCATCCATTTTAATAAAAAAATATTTTAAATAAAATTATTGTTTTTTAAGGAATTCAAAAAACTTTTTAAAATTTTAAAAAAGATCTACACCGTAAATTAAATATATAAAAACAAAACTTCATTATGCGATGAATACTCAAAAT
Source organism: Spraguea lophii (assembly GCA_001887945.1). Lineage (NCBI taxonomy): Eukaryota > Fungi > Microsporidia > Spragueidae > Spraguea > Spraguea lophii. Next base: position 16,459 of record LDOQ01000102.1, on the reverse strand, counting down.
GACAATCAAAATATTATTGTTCTAAATAACTCTATTACGAACAAAAATAAAATTATTCCAAATGAACTTAAGAAAGAGTATTATTTATATGAAAAACCAAGAATACTCGGTAAAAGCCATTGGCAGGGCATTGGACATAAAAACGCTCACCATATATGTATTTTAAAAATATATAAAAACGAAAAAAAGAATTGAAAAGAAAATAGCTGGTAGTTGCAAACCTACTAAATTAGATGAAAACCAAAAAGAAAGTTTAATATCAAAAGTGAGGGAATCGGTAACAATTATATTGAAAGAACTTGTTAGGTATATGAGTGACACCCATAACATTAGTGTTGGAAAGTCCACTATCGATCGTACCCTAAAATCATTTTCATTTATTTTAAAAAGAATTTCTATAATATCGGAAAGAAGAAATAATGAAACTATAATTATTAAAAGGGAGAATTTGCAAGAAATTACTCCAATAAAATATTGGAAATTGATGATAAAAACTTTATTTTTATAGATGCGGTAGGCTTTAGTGTATCAATGCGGAGTAAAAATGATAGATCCCCCAAGGGTATGCCTGCTAATATTACAACATCGGACATAAGAACGAAAAATATATCAGTAATAACTTCGATGAATAAATACCAAAAAATAAACTTTCGTTTAATCATGATCCAGTAAATGGCATTAATTTCAAAGAATATATTTTAAGACTTCTAAGAAAATGGGGTGGAATTGGAATAATACATCCACTATTGATTATGGATAATGCCATACATTATTATTCCGAATTAAAATTATTATTCTAGAAACAAAATATAGAAGTTTGGTATCTCCACCATATTCTCCACAATTAAATATTATTGAGAATTGTGTTAGTAAATGGAAGAATTATGTTGCACGACAAGAACCAAATATGAAACTGAACTAAATGCCTATATTGAAATGGAATTTCGTGAAATTACAGAAGGATATTTAAGTGACTATTATAACAAATTTTTAAGAGTAATTGGGGTGGATAACAGCATAATGGGTTCTGGAAATTGAAAGCGCCCCGGGGAGAGTGCAATAAAATTTCCTTCACTGAGACTCTAAACTCAGAGGGCAGCCGTGCCCAATACACCATTAAACTAAATAATCTTAAAATTATGTATTACTGTATATTTATAATAATATTTTATCAATTTCATCCAATAATGGATAAAATATTATTATAAGATACCCTTTAATGCTACGTAATAAATTATTACAAATCGAATACAATACTACAACTGGGAATTCGGATATACAAACTCCAGATATAAATCGAAAAGAATTTGAAGAGTTAAAAAACATGACGAATAAAGAAATTGTCAGTCTTTTCCAGTCAACTGGAATGCTTCCACAAAGATATAGATGTCGTGGATGTAATAGAATATTAACGGCGGTGCATTGGCAAAATAACAGATCGCCTAGATTTCGATGTAAGTTTGGCGATTGCCAGAATAAAACAAACTATAATATATTAAAAGATACCATATTTAATGGTATAAAGCTACAGTACTGGGAGGTACTTGAAATACTTTATCAGTTTAGCTGTCGAAGAACAGTAACTGATAGCACAGAGACTCTTAGCCATAATAAAACAACTATAATGAGTTTTTATAAGTTATTTAGGGCAAGTTTGACATATTTCCTTGAAAAAACATCTGAAAAACTAGATGGAGATGGGATAATAATCCATTTTGATGAAACTCCAATGACAACAAGACATGGAAATACTGGAATTACTAGACCTTCAAACACTGTTTGAGTTGTTGGTGCGATGGATATCCACAGTGGGAATGTTTGTTGTCATTTTTACCATCGAAATCAAGAGAAGATCTATTTAAATTTTTAGACGAGTGGATTTTACCGGGATCTGTAATACACACCGATTCCCACGGATCGTATTTAACATTATCTTCTTTGGGATATACGCATTTCACGGTTAACCATTCGAGAGAGTTAATGTAAATTACATTTTTAAAAATAGTTAAAGACGAAAATAAGAAAACACTCTCAGTTATTATAAAAAACCATATTAACCACGAATCTATATTATATTCAAATCGTTGAAAGGATATAATATAAAAAACATATACGTTAAATATTATATTATAAATCATAATAAAAATTTAAAAATTACGAAATCAATATACACACAAATACGATAAAAGATATTTAATATAACGTAAAAAGTTTGTCACCAAAAAATACTTTAATCCCAAGAAATCATAATTCCTCTTGAACCTTTTTACATTTATGATAAACCTACGAAATAACGCTTTTAATAACTTAATTAAACCTATATTTATTGTTTAATACTTTAGTTTTGAGGGTAAAAAAATAATTATTTTTAAAATGAACATATGTAGGACACAACCTTATTTTTTTAAAATTTTTACCAATTACCTGTCATGATTAATATGTTAAAACTTCTCACACAAGAAGAAAGAGAAGAAATAGTAAATTATTTGAAATATAAAAAGATCTTAGATAGATAAAAAAATAATTCTGAAAGTTTCATTAAAAACCCTTTATACCGTAAAAAAATAATGGTAAAATTTTAATATCAGTGAAAGATAATATAAAATATTTATTAATATTTCACGAATATAAAAAAATATAACAATAATATAAAAAATAAAAATTAGTTAATTATATTTTTCATTCACACTTCATTCATTTTTATTTTAAATGGACGTTATTCGATAACAAGTATAATATATATTGTCTCTCCAACATTATAGTCGGATATCATTATTAATTGAAATCGCATGTAAATTTTATACGGATATCAATACGCTATTTAATTATTGATCACCGTCATTTTATCTACATATAAAAAATATTTAATAAATAAGGGAAAACAAAATTATAAATAATGAATATTTATTTAATAATCTTTTATCCCATCGTATAATACAAGAATACCCGAAAAATAAATTGGTACAATAAAAATTTTAGTGTGATATTTCATTGTATTTGTTATGTTCACATTGATGTATTTGATATCGTTAAAATAAATTAATCGTCTTAAACCTGATACGCATATTTTAAACATATAATATATATAAATTAATAATGTAAGAATATTTATATATATATCGAAGAATAAACGTGCAATATCAATATCATTGATAATATTAAACATACAGCTACTTAAAAAATATATTCATAACGTAATTTCATGAATTAACTGTTTTGTTTAATCACGCATAATAAATTAATGGCAAAGTAATTTTTTTCATTAAAATACATAAATAAAGTAGATAAGATATATATAAATAATATACAAAAAAATCAATAAATAATAATTTGTTGAGAGTTTTTGGATATTCAATTAGTATTTATTATATATAATATAGATTCTTCATTGTAAAACAATTTGTGTTATTCGGCTTTTATATTTGTTTTTACGATTATCAGATCCTTGTCGATTTTTGTAACTTATAATATTATATCGTCACGCTTAGCCCAGTAGCCGTGTGTGGTAACCAAACCCCAAGTCTGGCGGGTTCGACCCTCTTTTCCAGAAGAATTTTCAAAAAAAAAGCAGAGGAGGAGGAAAAAAAGACGGTTGAGTGGACGAGGGTTCGATAGCGCTGCTTTGCGCTATGCCTTGTATGACTGCCCGCCGTTAGATTAAAGTAGTGTTTAACTGATGCGTTGCCATCCCTGTATTGATTTGTGACGCGGCCAATACTATGCAACGAAGATGTTGTGACTTCTATAAAAACTGGGAAAGAGGCGGCGACGTGCACCATATGCTAAATCCAACGCCTATAGCATAAGATAAGATGAGATTAATGCATATCTGTAGCGAAACCAGTTAGTACAAACTTAAATTCGCTCGAGGAACCGAAGGTCACAGACCATGGTAGGCCGCAACCGGCCAGGGAACTTTGATAAATAAAAGTTTCATTAGTAAAAAAAACTAACAAGTTATATTAACAATCAACCAATATATTATCCATATATAGAGAAATCATTATTTGTCATAATTTATCGACTTGTTATGAAAGAATAAAAAAGTTTATTAGTGTCATAAGAGAATAAATACTACTTTTTATTGAAGAAGTTTTCTAAAATAAAAACCATGACAATTTATATATTCTTTTGGAAAAAGTTTCTATACTTTAAATATAACTTTCATTAAACCATTGTTGTATTTATAAAATAGATATAAAAATTATATTTTTTTTTGTAAACTATAAAAAGCCCCTTCTTTTTCTTTCATCTTAATATAAATATTAAACAGGTTCTAACTCCGTATATTTTTGATGAGTTGTCTCTAATATATTTTTTTAAACCAATTATAATTATTAGGAATTTTTTGGCTAAAAAATGTATTACCCGTGATATTTATTAATATCAAATTTTCAAAACAATGGAAAATAAATATCGCATATTAAATATCGAAATTTTTTAAAAAGTTGACATTGGGGTTTTTAAAGCCCATGAAAAATATTCTTTGTGAATGAAATGATTATGACAACAAGATACCAATTAATTAGTAAATACAATTATAATTTTATATTTGTTACTTGATTGATGCACATAGGTATAATGAAAAATAAAGTAGATGTCCAAATATAAAAAGATTATGGTTTGATAACTAAAAACCGTTCGGAATGATATGTTTGGGATATTATAGATATAAATGTAGGAATAAATCGTTCAATCAGAAAAGACTTGTTATTTGAAAGAACTAAAATATCTTTTACAATAATCATAAAATAATACACGAAATTTCTATTTTTTCTTGATACAAGAATATAATAAATGAATATAACATTGATTATTTATTAATTAAAATAGTTGTTAAAATGTTAATCATGTTTTTAATAGTAAATACAATAAAAAAATTAGAAGTAATAAAGTTTGGATAGAAATAGATAAATCATGTATTTCATCAAAAAAGAAATATAATAAAGGTAAAGTTCTAAAAATCTATAGTTTGAAGATAATGTCGATAAATAAAATTCAGATACGTTTTGCGAGGTTAACTAAATAAGGAACCTAATAGAACTTAATAAAATTATAGAAAACACGCTGAGGTTGGTAATACCATAGTAACAGATGACTGGGTGGGATATAATAATATTAATATATATAAATATGCGTATTTTATGATGAACCATAAAAAAAATTTTGTGGATCCGAAAAATAATAGTATTAACACACAAAAAATTGATCAATACGTCTTGGCTTAAAAGATCCCTAAAGAAACAATATTTAAAATCAAAAACGTTTACAACTGAATATATTAAAAAATAAAATAATTTTTTTTAACTTATTTGATACTTCTTTTCTAATTTATCTATCCTTCACGTACTTTACAATCCCAAAATGCCAAAAGATTTTACAGAAGATATTGTTTTTATTTTTAAAGATAAAAAATATAATTACTTGGTAAAAAATTATTTTGGTTTAAGAAATATATAGAAAAAAATCCATATGGTAGAAACCAGTGTTATTTAAGAAATTCTCAAAATATTTATTTGGTGCATTTGAATATTTTTAAGATATTTAAAAATATTCTAAACGTAAAAATGTATTGAAATTAATGATTAATGAGAATACGGATAAATGGTTATAAAACCGTATTAATTCTGGATGTACAAAAACTCCATTTTATATCCGAACAAATTTGTTATTATATGGTTTAAAGGTATTTTTATCAAAAATATTATTGTGAATTTCTGGTGTTTATAGTAATACTTATGTAAATGTTTGGAATATATTATGGATTAAGATGAAACATTTATAAAAAAAGAATAATTGTTAAGATATGCGAAACTTACTTGATTAAAAGGAAGTATAACAGAGGCGGAGTAATAAAAACGCAGTGGTGTATCGAAAAGAATATGTAGGGCGACAAAAATTGTATTTTAAGATATAAAAAGGAAATAATCATTATTTCTGATTAATGGAAAGAACATATTTTATTAATTGAAATAAATTGTATTCGTCATAAGATAAATCATTCTAGAAATTTCATCGATATAAATATCTTATAATTTACACACAAACATAGAGAATATGTGGAAATACTTGAAGGATCTTTAAAAAACAAGAAGATCTAATAGCAATAGAAATATAAAAAATATTCCTTATATATTTTTATTTATATGGTGACAAATGCCCATTTTTGCATTATTGAATTTATTAAAAGGTGTTTGATGACTTTCAAAACGCTATTCTTTTATATTTTTTGGAAGTTAGAACAACTTTTTACTAATTACTTTAAAGCAATATACAGAAACTTTGTACTTTGAAAAATATTTTTCTTATAATGTTGTTGGTTTATAATGATAAAACATTATCAAATATATTCTGTGAAAGGCGATACTCTTAAAAATAAAATTCGACTATATGTGCTTATAAATATTTAAGATCTATTTTCGCTAAAATTATTTTTTAAAAAAATCGAGAAAACACGAAGAATTATTAAATACAATAAATTTCTGATTTTTTATGAAGAAAAATGGATGGATGGGGAAAATACAGCCTACTATATATAATCTTAAAGAATTTGAAATTTTCACTCGGAAGAATTTCATGTAAAAATAAAAAATATAAATGAAAATTGATGACTGGGTCTGAGTTTGATACATAACATTAGTTATGCCTTGTATAACGACCCACTACTAGATTGAAGTAATGGTTAGCTGATATGGTTGCAATCTCTGTATTAATTTGTGACTCGGCCAATATTATACCAATGAAGAGGTTGAGAATCTCTAAAAAAGTGGAAGGGGTGGTAGTGTACATCGTACGCAAAATTCACCGGTCAGGGGGCATAAAGTAAAATATGATTAATACATGTTTATAGAAAATTTATTAGACAAGTTTAAATGTCTTCAGGAACCAAGGGCATAAACAGTGATAGGACGCGGCTGACCAAAAAACTTTTTGAAAAGAATGTTTATATTGTTTCTTTAAATAGAAGTATGATATAATTAAATATAAATATTATATATATAAAAATAGAAAGTTTTAAAGAACTTCTAAATTTTAATTTTGATCGTCTCTAAGTAATCCGTGTCTTTTAAAATATACAGTAAGGTTTGTTTAATTATCTAATGGATACCCACTTGGTAGTGGTGGTGGTAAAAGGCTATTATCACATCGAAAATACCATCTTTATCTTCGAAATCTTTATCTTCATCATTATCTATGTTAAAATCTTCGTCTTCATAGCAGGATACTACTTCTTCAGTTCATTTCTTCTTCTCCTTCAATTTCTTAATCACCTTAGAAACTTTTTAATACACTAAACAATAAGACTCATAACAAGAATCCCAAGAGTCCGACGTTTAAAATTAAATTTACAAAATTTTGATTTTCTTCGATTTTCCTTCTTTTCTTTAACTCTTCATGGTCTTTTGTATTCAGAGTGTCTAGCTTTACTTATGTTCCCTGCTTTCGACGTTCTTTTGACAATGCGACATTTATCCATTAAATCAAGGCTTAGATTTTCAATTTCATCTGTTTGTGTATTATAAGATATTTGTGTTATTGTCGATGTATTTTTTAAATTATTTGTATTTTGTATTTTCCTGTTATTATTCTCTCATCTTGTGGTTTATTTATTTTTGTACAAAAAAATAATATTTTTTCATTTATGTTCCATTGATTAATATTTTTTCCGATATATCTTTCAATCATCCCATGATCGATTGTTTTACAATAAATTTTAGTATACAATTCCGAATAAATAAGACTAGATATAAAATAATTGATATTATATGTTTTTGAACCGTTATTAATTGTGAAATTATTCAAAACATATGGTTTCTGTCCAACTTTTAAATTGTCTACATGATATGTATTTTGATTTTCTGAACGTTCCGAATTAGAATACGTGTTATTATCAAAATAATTTAACGGGAGTATCAAAGTTATACCTTTATAAATGACATTCAATCCACGGATATTAAATGATTCTGTAAGTTGATCATAGAATGATGTAGAAATCTTTATTGGATTTGAGAGACAAACATACCACAAAGTTGTATGAAAACACTGTTTTTCTATTAATGCTGTTACTTTAAAAATTATTGAGATAATTTCAAAATAATAATTACGATCATTTGATTTGAAATCACCACCAATTATTTTATAAAACTCGGGTTCTTTTATATTAATAGGTAAACGATTTTTATCCACAAATTTAATTTCAATACCATCATATTCTATTTCGGTGATTTTTACATGTTTTACTTGAAGCGGAGAATTTAGCGAAGAATATCGAATTTTACCATTAATTTCATATTCTTCCTCTTGAATCTTTTCTAATGTGAATACATCTTTTATTTCTTTCTTATCAATACTATTATTTGATGCTTTAATGTTTTGTAAAAAGTTATCATAATTTAAAGCTATAAATATTATAAATAAATTTAAAAAGCCAGCCATCCACTATTTTGAATATTATTATTTAAAATAAAAAGATCATTATTTTTGACATTTTTTAATAGAAGATTCATTACATAAAATTATATATTTAAAACTTAAAGTGTATTGTGTTTTCCGTTTAATTTTAGATAATATTATAGTTAATTTTGTAGTTTTTTTAGAAATAAAGTTTCTTAATATTTATTTTTTATTTTGAAAAATTTTTTTTTTATAATTTTATTAACTTTATGGATTTTTTTAAAAATAACATTTTAATTCTTATAAAAGCATTCCGATAGATTCCGATTTCTCAAGGTCTGAGATGGTCGGGTTTTAAAACTATGAGCAACTTATAACAACGGGGTTAACTTTATATATACCTTAGTTTCAATTTACTTATGATTCGTGTGTTGGTATGTTATGTATGGTAAAATCAGCATTCTTTCGACTTTAATATGATTTTAACCTTGAATTTAGCAAAGTATTGTCCAAGTTTTGATTATACAAAAATTGTAATATCATTAATTAATCGCCACCTTTTATTTAGCTTTGAGACCATTATACAGATATGGTCAGATATGCTTTCCAATCATGCCACTAAGTTGCGCTTTTCTTTTTTTGTTTTAAAAAATTTTCAAGATGAAGATTTGAACCTTCCAGATTCGGGCTGGATTATAACTTTGCGAATACCAAGTCAATTGAATCGAACAATTATTTAATTTTAATAAATTTAAATTGAATAATAACAGTAATTATAAGAATAACATAACCAAAATACCAGCTCTGGAAATTTTATGTCGACGTTTCACAAAGATTTTATAAAGTTGGTTTCAATACATAACACATCAATGGCGTAAGATGTTGATGTTATCCCGTTCTTTGTCTTTTTTTTGTTCTTGCTGATACAGAAAAACCAACCTCCCCATGAAATGTAAAATTGCTATTCAATATATTTTGTTCATCATTCAAAATTCCGAGAATATAAACATTTTTTCTTAATAATTGAACTCGGCTGGTATACGTAAAAAGACGATGGCTTTCGAATCCAAACTTAGAATTAAAAACGATTGGCTATAGATATGTTTTTTTCTGCTTTATTCTTCACGCTCCTCTACTTTTTGGAAGTTTGCTCGTGGACTATTGATTTTTTTAAAATTATTATAGAGATTATCACATAATCCAATATTATGTATATATTTAGTCATTATATATATTAAACTATATTTTTTACATTCTTCAAATTATGTTTTAAATATGTCTTTTTATGTGGATTTTTACGTATTAAAAAATATATTTATCTTATAAATTAGAAAGGTATTTTAAGAGTACAAAAAGAAACAGTAGATTTTTGTGTTTTCTTTTATAGTTTTTAATATTTTTTGGTTTTAGAAAAATAAAATTTTTTAGTCTATCTTCATTTGAATAACTAATGTCTAATAAAATTAAATATGTTTATGATATGATAAGTGATCTTGATATTTTAAGCAGATCCAATAAATACGTTTCTTTTTTTTTATTTTAATATAATCTTAAAACAATTAAAATTATTATGTTTATCTTTTAGTAAAATTTTTTTTTATAGTATATTTGCTTAATTATTAAACAAAAGTTATATATTTTTAATATTTTATATAATATGGATTTTTCGTTATAAAATAAATAGTGCATTCACTCTTTTTTATATATATTATCAAACATCTGGTTCTTATGTCGCTTTTCATAACTTATAATGTTATATTAAAATAATCAGTATATTATTTATATATAAAAAACCTTTATTTATCAGAATTTATCGGTTGTTATAAAAGAATAAAATGAATGGTCAATATCATAAGAAAAGAAGTATTTCTTTTTATTAAAGAAGTTTTTAAATGGAAATTATGATGATTTATATATTTTCTGAGAAAAGTTTCTGTGATTTAAGTATGATTTATTAAACAGTTTTTATATCATAAAACAGATAATAAAATTATTTTTTTTAATATCGAAAATTCATTCCGTCTTAATATAAAGATTGAGTGATTCTCAATCATATGTTTGGGTGTGTTATTTTCTAGTAAATTGGTTTTAAAATTTTACTATTCTTAAGAATCTTTTAGCTAAAAAAATTCAATTACCAGCGATAATGATAATATTAATTACCCCCGAAACAATGTCGAATTCAAATAAAAAGGCATTTTAATTATTTTTAAGATCTTTCAAGCATTTTAACTCAAGCATAATTTTCCAAAATCGAAATTACGATCTTTTTAAAAAAAAATATTGTGGAATCGCTTCCCAAAACCCTGTTTAAACTTTGGTTTTCTTGTTCCTATATAATCTTTTAGTCAGCGCCGATTCGCCTTTATTGTTTTATGTATTTATTTTTCTAATTCTTGTCCTTAAAAATTTTCTTGAATGGCTTATTTTAAAACACTGATAAGTTAAATTTTGAATATTTCTATATCCTCTCCAATAATTTGTTATTATTGTTGAATCTTTTTTAACATATTTCTTAATAATTGCCTCAAAAATTTTGCATTTCTTGTAATTATTACATCAAAAAACATTTCCTTAATTACCTGTCAATACCATTAACAATCCGCATGTGTTTATTGAGTCTTCCAATATTGTACTTTCTTTTTGAAATAACCGATTCGTTTATTTCAACCCATTTGCCTTTACCATTTATCTTTTTATTTTTTATTATACACGACTCAAAAATTGATATTATTGATTTCATACCATGAAATGATATTTCTATTCTCTTCATTATATTTTTGAATCCTTTCTTTTGAGTTCATTCATATATTACTCGGATTATAATAATTAAAGTAATTTAATATTACTCAAAACATTGTCAATTCTTATTGAAACACACTTTTTATTACATCTTTTACCATACCATATTAAAATAAAAATCGTTCGACTTACTTCTTATCATTTTTATATTCTTTCTGCATATAGGACATCGAGGATTTTCTTTAAGAATTCCTAAATCTGAAAAAAAATCATTTTACTCGATCAATTTATCTTATTTTCTAATTAAATTCGATTCTTTATTATTATATTCCTATTTAAGGATTTGTTTTTGGAGAGATTAATATTAATTTATAACCTTAATATTACACACTTATTTTATAATTTTCCATTTCTCCTACTCAACTCCCAACCGCGGGGGTTTTCGGGGGAGGTTTTATTAATCGAACTTTTTCTGGTTTATCATGATCTAATACTTTGGTTCTTAAAAACAAATATAACAGTTACTAAGAAATTTATATTGAATTACTATATTTTTGGCTAGAGGGTACCCTACGTATGCCCCTTTTGAAAGTCATTAAAATTTTTTTTATCTTAAAAATAAAATATTAAACAATGAATAAAAGTTTAATTGGGTTATCAAAAACATTATTTTCTTCATTTTTCATAAATATAAAAAGGTTTGAAAAGAATTGCAATTTGTTGGAGTTAAAATATCTTTTGGTGACAAACTTTTTTACGTTATATAAGTACCTTCTATTGTGTTAGTGTGTACAATAATTTCAAAGATTCTGAAATTGTTGTTGTGGCTTATAATGTAATATTTCATATTTACGTTTTTAATATTGTATCCTTTCCAACAATCTCAATATAATCAGAATTCATGCTTAATACGGGTTTTATAACAGTTGAGAGGTTTTCTTATTAGACCTTAGATTACTTTAAAAATAATAGTTTGCTGTTGATTCTTTCTACAACATCAATTTCCCATCGACCCTATCTCCTCTGTTATATTTCCTCTTATCAAACATTGACTCTTATATTTCTACAATTATATCTTTTCCTCTGTTTTTATATATTTTTTTAAATAAGAATTGTTGAATTTTCTTCTAATTTAATTATTATATTCTTCGGTGTTGACTTCAATAGATTGTGATATCCTTCCCATATAACTTGACGATAACAGAAATAAATTTTGTTTTTCTGTATTTTTTATTTCCTTACTATTATCAGACAAAAAAAAACATTTTTGAATATTTATAAACTTGTTTAATAACGAATTGAATATGTTTTTTACGTCTTCTAAGCTAATTTGTTTGTTCTGCAGCAAGGGTAAAAAAATTTAACGACCTTCGGACATACGTAGAGTATTCTAACTCCAAATAAACTTATATTTTATTTTTACAATTCAAAGATTTTATTTCTGTGGGATTATGCTTAATATAAAGTAAGATGATATTAGTGCATATATGTATGACAATTAGTTAGAAATATTATATGCTTTAGCCACTGAGACCTGCAGATCATGAAATTACAATCATCTATGGTTATTTAACTACAATTAAAATATTATCCTAAACCAATATTTTTATACTTTTTAAGGCTTATTTTTGTTTCAATATTTATAATTTACAATAAAAGAAATAATTATTTTATTATATTTATGAAACTTTTAATGTTTTTAATTAATCCAATTCTTGAAATTAAACGATGGAAGAACACTTTATATTCATTTAATATCTTTAAATATTCAAATAACTATTTTATTTTTTGGCAATCAAATATTTATGGTTTATTATTTATATTTTCACTAATCAAACTTCAAAATACAATATTTAGATTTTGTTAATATAAGGAAGATAAACATATATCTAGATGTTTGAAGGTTGAAATACGATTTTGTATTATAAATAAATAAAATTACTTGTGAATATTAAATTTTTACATGAAATATTACAATTATAATGGTTAATGTGATAAGTGATGTTTTGGTTTATAATTTATTCGATTAATTATAAGATCCGTTGTATTTTGGATTTTATCATTTGTTTTCTAATCTTTTCGTTGATTAAATACATTGTTTCTATAGAATATTTCCATTCTATTTAATAGCATATCATCATGATATTCAACCAATGATTAATATAAAATATAAATATCTATTCCAGTTAATATGTATATACTTCAAATGTCTTATACAAATTATTTTAATAAAAAGGTAAATTATTTGATATTTAAAATGAAAACAAGAACCATATCATGAAAAATTTACGTGTAAGATATTCTAAACAAAAGAATGATGATGAGATATCAATAATAGAAAATGAATATACTGAAGATTCTATTGTTATAGAAGATATTCCACAGGCTATAGGTACGAGATTAAATCGATGACATATGCCAAATATAAAAGCAGGATATTTATTAATGATATTTCTGGTTGTGATTGGTATCATTATATTAATATATTTTTTGAAAACGTGGAAAAGGTTTAAAACAATAGCTAGAGAGTTAGAACAAGGTTTAAACGAAAGTTTAACATACCAAGGAATTTCTATATTAACGAGTAGGCATGATCTAATCAAACTACATTATTCTTTTAAAATATGTCCTTCTTATCCAATCGTTATAACTAAAATTGAAGTGGAAGTAAAAGATAATGAAAAAATAGTTGCAAAATTACTCCTCGAACCAATTACTTTAACATGTGACAACAATATATACACACAATCAATAGAAGTATTGGAAATTAATTATTCATTTGATCAATTATCAAAACTTAAATCACTTATTGTTAATTTTAGATTTACCTTGGATTCACAAACCATTTTTAAAAAAATAGAATACGAGAAGCCGGTTAAATTTAACTTAGAAAATTATTTTGAAAGCTTCCAAATAAAAGAAGTAATTCCGAAGAACGATAGAATTATTATTAAATGTAAAATACCCGAAAAGGTTTTTTCATCTATAAATTTAACCGGATTATATTTTATAATAAAACATAAAAATACCAATTTTTATTTCAACATCGTAGAAACTACGATTGAAAAAGAAAATAATTTAATTTTGGCGATTAAAAATGAACATATTGCAAAATACCACTGGGTAAAAGAACCGGATCGTAAAATCGTTTTTTTTGAAATAGAATCGATATACACCATTATACTGGATAACTGTCGCGAAGTGATTTTAAAATATTTATATAATCAAAAATTTCATATTAATAAAAGTAAAATACTTTATATTTTGGATGAAAGGAACCATATTACAACACCGTACACATATTTTAAAATCATACCAAGTCGTAATTATAGAGTTATGATATGTCGTAAATTTCTACATAATACATATCCAATGAAAATTTATAAAAACGAAGATCGAGCGGATTTTGTTACTGGCGAAATAAGAGTTGATTTCTATTATTTAGAAATAAAAATGAAACATGACGATCTAATAAGAATAATTGATTATGTTATAGATAAGTTAGAACTATTGATTGAAATAGATTTTAAATATCAAGAATTTGAAATGAATCTAAAAATTTTATTCAAAAATAATAAAATTATAATCAATGATGTATCTTATGATTTTTCATATGTAAACAATAATTATATTTTAAAAAATTATTATATGTGTGCTGAAAATTATAATTCAATTAATACCAAATTAACTCCTAAATATATGAAATATTATAAGTACAGTGAAATGATCATAACTGATCTAAAAATCATACTAAAACATAAAGAATCGTATTGTTATTTTGATCTAAATTACTTCTCATTCAAAGTTCATGATAATGACAAAATATATTTAGAAAAAATTGATATGGAGATTTTTCAGCTTTTGTCAGAAAAAAATGCATATGCTATCTATGATATTTTAACCAATAAAATACAATATAATGATACCTATACCAAACACAGGCCTGTCGACATTAAAAAATTCTTACCGGAAATGAATTTCGTGTTTGAAAACAACTCAAGTGAGAATATCACGAAAGAATATAGCAAAGATAAACCTCATATTGAAAATATATTTTTACCGCCAGAAGAATATGCCAATAAAAAACATACGTGTAACTGGTTGGAAAAACTTAAAAATAATACTTTGGATAATTTAACGACCGATAAAAGTAGTGAACCTTCTTTAACAAATAATTAAATATTGTTATTTTAATGTTTCGATAAAAGATCGTTTTAACTTTCAAAAAAAGGTATATAAAAGAGGCCTTTATGATAAAAATTGATATTATTAATAGAATAAAATTAATCTCATTGATGAGAAAATCATATGTTTTTTTTGCCTATTTGGTGGATTCGGGTATTTTTAAAAACCAGGGAAAATGTTCTAACTATAAAAAGGTATTGAAATAGATGATTAATGGATGCATAAACAAATGGCTGTGGAAGTGTACTAATTCTAAATGCACAAATACTTCATTTTCTATCAGGAAAAAATCGTTTTTTTTATGGTTTGAAGACCTTTTTATCAAAAATTTTATTGAGAATTTACGATATTTCAAACAAAACAAAAAAATTTTAAGAGAAAACAGTATTTCTAATATCATATATGTAAATATTAGGAATATAATATGGAATAAAGTAAAACAAGGAAAAAATAACAGAAAAACAATGGTGTGTTGAAAGATTATGTAGAGAGACAAAAAGTGTTTTGGGGAATAACTACTAAAAGGAATATATTAAAACGTAAAAAAATGTATTTCACAATATAAAAAGGAAACAACCATTATTTCAGACTGTGGAAAGGGTTATACTTCATTGACTAGAATGGATTATTTTCGTTATAGCGTAACTCACTTCGGGAATTTTGTAAATCCAAACAATCTCGTAATTTACATGCAAAACATAAAGAATAAGTAGAAACACGTGAAATATTTGTTAAAAACAAGAGGATATAATAGGAATAAACATATAAAAAATTATATAAAATAATATTTTTTATTTATATGATAAAAAGTGCTCATTTTCCGCGTTATCAGATTTATTAAAGATTATTTGATGGTTTATTTTCTTTAAAAACCACTCTTTTACATACCTTTTTTGATAATTAAAACCACTCTTTTACATACCTTTTTTGATAATTAAAACTACTTTTTACCAAAATTTTGGGACTCCTAAACTTTAAGGTCTACCGAATTTTTTTGGTAGACCTTAAAGTTTAGAAAAGCAAAATAAAATTTTTTTTACCCCAACATGGCTTTTTTTAATAACCGATAAGGCATTCAAATCTATAGAAGACCTCAAAACATTCTTAATAGATGAAGAGGTTTTGTTGGAATTTTATG